>QTSX02007422.1:0-64842 GCA_014839935.2 Entomophthora muscae | reverse complement strand
GCAAGGTGGTCCTTTCCTACTATCCCAAGGATATCAAGCTTGAGCATCTTCAAGCCATCTCAGTTGCTTTTTCCACTAATGTTTGAGTCTATTTGCAATAAACTCTTCTTTATATTCTCTTCTATTTCCTTTGATTTTACCATTCTTTGACTTTTTGGTATTTGGTACAATTCTATGCTTATTTTAAAGTATAGTTTGTAGTTAAAAAAGATTAAAATAGTTGTTTTTGGGATTATTTTAACTTTTGGACTTTACCCAATTATGTTGCTACAAATTGACCCCATTTTTATATTTCAGATTTAGAATTCTGAGGCTTTTTTGAGCTTAGAAATTTTTTTGAATATTATTTTTTGAGAATTTTTTGGGTTATTTTTGGAGTTAAAAAAATCTAAAATTTTTAACCGTTTTTCCTTAGTTGAAATGCCGTATATCAAAATGGTGTTTTTACTATAAAATTGAAATAGCTAAAAATTGAGATGGCATATTTTGAGATGGCGTTTTTTGAGATGCAATTTTTGAAATGGAATGCCCTACCACCCCATACACCACAAGGAATTGCTAGAAATATATCACACATGCAAGAAATGGAGATGTTATCTAGAAGGACATTTAAATGGCTGAGTACTAACTGACCATAAATCCTTAATCTATTTCAAAACTCAGAATGCAGTTGCACGGCAACAAGCCAAATGGATGTCCCTGATGGAAAAGCTCAACTTAGACATCCAATACAAAAAGAGGCAGAGCTGGTCACGGCTGACGCTCTCTCTAGACTATGTCAGCCTAGAGAGGATCACCCTGACCACCTGGACCCTGACTGGCCCAACATATATAACACTTAGTACAAGACAAAAGGGAAAGACCCCTCTACACACCAACTAACCCAAGATACATTGGTAAGAAACAAAAAGTATTTCCATGCATCAAATGGTACTGTATACCAAATCATTAATAATAAACATGTCCCCTACATCCCACTTGCACAAAGAGTTGATAACATCCTAAGACA
This sequence comes from Entomophthora muscae, assembly GCA_014839935.2. Lineage (NCBI taxonomy): Eukaryota > Fungi > Entomophthoromycota > Entomophthoromycetes > Entomophthorales > Entomophthoraceae > Entomophthora > Entomophthora muscae. The sequence continues at coordinate 63,833 of QTSX02007422.1, read as the reverse complement.
TCACCGTCTACTAGGACACATAAAGGCTAACAATCTATACCTCAGATTAAAAGAGATAGTATGGTGGCCCAATATTAAAAAAAACATAATAGATGTTCTGAAAAAGTGCACAGTGTATGAGAAATATTCCAGCACCAAGGCTCTTCAGCCAACAGTTAACCTGGTACCTGACCCTGAACCATCCAAGGTTTGGGGACTGGATGTAGTGGGCCCCTTCCCAGAAACTAAGACAAAACAACATTTCCTAATTGTAGCAATTGGTTTTGCTACACGCTGGCCCATCTTCTGGGCAACAAAGGACCACAAAGCAGAAACAGTAAACTCGATTCATTAATAAAGCAATCATAGCTGACTACAGTACTCCAGACTACATCATAACTGATGGAGAAACAGAGTTACCAGGTCACGTAGTAAACAAAAATTTGAAACCCAAAAACATCAAACACTCTACAACCTTGCCCTAAAGCCACAGGCCAACAGCAGAGTTGAACCTCTGAACGGCAGTCTTATCAGAGCCCTTGAGAAAATAATGGATGGCAAAGCCAAAGACACATGGCCACTATATGTGAAACATGCATTATTAGTATCTTGGGTCCACAGCAATCAAGGGACAGGCTACTCACTGTTTGAACTAAAATATGGATACAAACCAGAGATAGTTACCTGCAACAAGCAGCCATATGTAAAGATCCCCCCAGGGAAACCCCCCACAGTAGAATAAGTACCAACTCTACAACACATATGCCTCAAAGCCAAAATACCAGAAACAAAAAAGACTCAAAAGCACAAAAGGTAACCTCTACAGAGGAACCACTCCCCATCGAACTCCCCCGTCTGGGTTCTGGCTGGAAACAAAAAGAAGCTAGACTTAGTACACAGAGGACCAGGAAGAGTCATCAAATACAGACCAGACAGTAACACCTACCTGGTTGAAGTTCCACGGTGACAAAGAGCCCTGTCATCAAGAAATACCACAGATCCTGCCTTTGCCTCAGCAAAGGGGAACACTTGACCCAAATAGTACCAACTAGCAAACAACTCCAGGAACATCAGGCAGCAGCCGTCAAGACAAAGCCCCCTCCTGATGTACCAGAGTAACCCCTCAAGGGGGGTGTCAAGGATCTGGTTGTACAAGTATTCTGGCTATCACCAACCCACTTAACATCTAGTCATTGCCCGATTTGGTGCCTTTCCAATATACAGCTTAACATACCAAGAATTGTAACCAAGCAATATCACATGACTGTCCAAGTATCCAGTCGACTCAAACCCATTCCTGCACATGACCAACCCCTAGGTTCAATCTAACTAAATCTCTGCCACAGCTAAAGCTATATAAGTCCCAAGTATTAACCAATAAAATATACTTCTCTTCTTTCTTAACTCCATATTTGAAGCTTCCCCAAAAGGCACTCCTCATCACTATCACAATATCTCATCTTTCTGTCTTCAATAGAGTTCTCTAACTTTTTGTTTAAAAATGGTTTAACTAGCAAAAAAACTCTGCTATTATGGAAGGAACAGTACCAGGAGCAACTCCAGGCCCAGGTTACTGAGCAGGGCAGGGCAGCCACTATGGGGCCCATGTACACCCAACTCAACTTGAGCTGCATAGAGGGTGAGATGTATGTTTGCCAGGCACATCACTGGGTTTTTTCAATGTCTAATATAAGGTACCCCAAGACCTGGCCCAGCCTCAGACTATGCCACATGTGGAGACCTGGGTAACCATGGCCCCTTCATCTCAATTCAGCCATCCTGCAGCCAATCCAAGCCAATAAAATCAAGCCCAACCTAACCAGGTGCTAGCATGGCAAGTGTGCCTCCCAATTGTTAACTGATAACCAATAAGATTATTGAGGAGATGGCCAGCCTTGGTCAAAGCAACATGGCCCTTGCAGAAATGGCACTTGCCTCCAATCCAACTGGGCGGTGGCAAGACACAAACTTTGGCCTCTCATGATGAGAGGGGGAAGGAAGATCATGAAGAAGCAGAAGAACAGCCCAGTCTCCAGCTCAAGGGTACCAACCTATCATGCCTACCCTTTCCAATCTGGCCTATACCTATAAATAACCAAGTTCAGACACTTACTTGGGATTCACTGCATATCCATTGCCTCCAGCAAAGATCAGCTTTGGATGAATGGGCTTGCTCTTGGGACCCTGGTTCTGACCCATTGCGGGGGCAAGGAGTGGGATGGTGACTTGGGTTGGCCACATACCCCAGCAATTGGGGCCAGGATCACCCGCTGCCTGCCCAGCATTGCAGATGATGCCATCCTTATCTCCAATTGTAAACCGGCATCACATGTCTAGGATCACAGGCTGCTGGGAGAAACAAACGCTTCTGAAGGTAAGAAGATGGGGAAGCAGGGCACCGGCATTGGGGCATCCCTGGCAGCTTCCCTCAAAACCAACCATGTTTTATCAAACCTTGTCTGTCTGCACACAGGTGTACCCATGTGGAGATTTTCTCTTGGGTCTGCTTGAGATCTGGGGCTTGGGTAATCCAAAATACCACATATTACTGAGCCATGGAATGGAATGAAGAGGCATTTTAAGTTTGGCTCCTGGGGACAACAACCAGGAGGACCCGGCAAAAAACCTTTATAACAAAAGGGATGAGGTTGGAAGGTAGCATTGGGTTAGCCTTCAGGGAAAATTATGGGCACATAACTTGATTTCCTGAAATACAAGAAGATGGTTTCCTTTTGGCAGAAGGAAAAGGGAAAGGCTGAAGAATACAAACACTAACACAAGTATGGATAAAATTGTCTTTGTTAGGAGGAGTAACTCTACTTAAATAGTAGACAAGGGTTGATGATCACTGGATAAGTAGACAGAGTGGCAGAGGGGGTCACGTTGGGCTGAGGTCATACCAGGATCAGAAAAAGGCAGGTATGATATTCCGGAATGGGCAGATATTGGATCAGACCTATTTAGGAAGGCAAGGAATTTCCAAAGTCAAAAGCAAAACCAATCAAATCTTTTCCCATGTCAATATTTGAAGGCCATATCAAAATAGAATTAATGGCGCAATTTACAACATCTCCCCCCTCAAGATTGGACACAGGGAGTTGATATTTGCGAAGGAATTTGTAATAAACTCAGGAAAAAGGATGGCCAGATGACAGCAGCTTCACAGTATACTTGAAGCCCTTCTTGAAGGTGACTTCATAAGGTCCAACACAGAGGGAGTCAAGCTTATGGGCTCTGCCTCCAATACAATTCTGATAGTAGAGGACTAGATCACCTACTTGGTACTCAGGGAGGGGGGCTCTAGAGGCATTGGAAGGCAAGAGCTATAAGGTCTTGACTTTATAGGCAGTTGAATATGCTGTTGCCTGAGTGTCAATGATAAGATTAGTTAAATCTTTGACATGAGCTTCAGGATTGGCAGACACATCAACTTTAATCAAAGGGGGTCCCAAGATTGAGGGAGTTGTTGCTTCACTCTCCATACAGCATGGCAAAGGGAGATTGGCCAGTTACTTAATGCCTATTGAGTCAATACACAAAGAGAGCATCAGGGAGTAACATATCCCAGTTGGCGGTATCAGAGAGTGTGAGTTTCCTCATTATGGACACAAGGGAGGAATTTGCTTGTTCAATAGTTACATTGGTTGATAGATTATACAGCGCAGAGAAGGATTGGTGGGTACCCATAGCTTCTAAAATAGACATGATGAGGTGAGCATTAAAGTTTGTGCCATTTTCAGAAAGCAGGACTTGAGGGCAGCCATGATGGTAGAAGATATCTTGAAACAAGAAATTAGCAGTGGTCTTGGCAGTTGATATCTTTTGTAGCTCTGGCTTCAACCCATTTACTAAAATTATCTACAGCTACCAAGATGAACCAACACCCAGACCTAGAACAAGGGAGAGGCCCAACAGCATCTATTCTCACAGTGTGGAAGACATGCTTAGGGGGGATGATCTTGAATTGATGTTGGGAAGGTTGAGGTCGTTGGAGCTGGAACAGAATGACAGGAGGCAAGGACGTCAGGGATTATAGAGGCACATGTTTTTCTCAATAGAAGTTCTTGCACAACCATTCATGAGTTTTTGCTATACCCCCTGCCTAGTATCAATGTGGTCTTGGAGGATAATGGCTATTCTCATACTAGGACAAACGTAGGGCAGATAGGCATTGTTGACTTTCTTGAAGAGTTGTCTATCTCAAATCACAGTATCTTTGGATATGGCCTGGAGTGCCAATTAGATTGTCTTCTGGTTCAGTGGTCCAGGAGTCAGGGTACCCTATTAATTCATATAGGCGATTAGACGTCTGCAGGATGGATAGCTAGTATAGGCATCCTTGACAATCCATCTGCATTCTTATGTTGTGCACCAGGGTGGTGGGCCACAGTGAAATTGTATCCTTGCAAGTGCAGAGCCCAACATGCTAATTGACCTTCAGGCTCCTTTAATTGCTGCAGCCACTTAATGAGATGAATGGTAAGTGACTACAGTAAAGTGTGTCCTATAAATGTAGTGCCAAAACTGTTTCACCGCATGTAAAACTGCTAGGCATTTCTTTTCAGTGACACTATAGTTCTTCTTGTGTTTGTTAAGGACTCATGAAGAATAGGCCATGGGTCAATCCACGCCCTCATTGTTAAGCTGGGCTAAAATGGCACCCACAGCTACTCCACTAGTGTCAGTGTACAAGGTGAAACTCTTTATCATAATCAGGGTAGACTAGGATGAGAGCCTGTTTAAGCTTGGCCTTCAGCACTTCAAAGGATTGCTGTTGGCTGTCAGTCCATTCAAAGGGTATGTTGCAAAGGAGCTGGACAAGAGGTTTGCTCAATTCAGCAAAGTCATGGATGAACTGTCAATAACATCCCAATCATACTGAGAAATACTTGGACCTCACTGTAGGCTTGTGGGAGGCAGCATCTTGTCAATGGACTTCCACCTTATTATTCATGGGGTGTATTCTAGTTTGGGTGACCTCATGGCTCAAGAATTTGAGTTGTTCTTTAAAGAAGGAGCACTTGGAGGGATTGAGCTTTAAGCCAGCTTCTCAAATCTTGATGAAGCCAGTCTTGAGATGTTCTAAATGGTTGGTAAAGTTGAAGCTGAGCAAAGTGATATTGTCAAGATATACAAGGACACCAGGAGAGCTTCAGGTCTTGTAGAATAGAGTCCATAGCTCTTTGAAATGTAGCCAGGGGCATTGTAGAGTCTTTGGGGCATTTGAGTGGGTTTTTAGAGGCCTACTGAAGTGATAAGGGCAGCCTTTTCTTGGTCTTCTGGAGACAAGTCAGCCTTCCAGTATCCAGAATCTAAATCCATAGCGGAGAAGAATTTTGAGCCTCTAAGTTGTTGGAGAGCATTGTCAATCCTAGGCAACAGGTATGAATCCTTTTTTGTGAGTGAGTTCAATTAGCAGTAATCCATCACAATGCTGTGGCCTCTGTCCTTCTTCCTAAGGATCAACAAGGGGGAGGCCCATGGACATTGGGAAGGAGCAAGTAGTCCAGCGTCTAATAGTTGTTTGAGCTCTTTAGAAACCTGGGCATCCTCTACCCTTCTGCAGCAGTAAGGCTTGGCACAAAAGGGCAGCACATCACCAATATCTATCTGATGGATGACCCATTTGGCTAGGCCATAATCTGTAGGTCCTGAGGCAAAGATAAGGGTTAAACTGATTGAGCAGTTCTAGTACATCTTTTTGTTGGATGGGTGACAGTTGTGGGAAGTTGGTAGAAATAAACAAGGAGAGAACCTGAGGGTTTTCTTCAGGTAGATTAAAGTTGCTGAAGGTTCTAAAAGGGTAGAGGATTGCCATCTGTTCTTCCCCTAATATGCGGCCATGCCCTACAACTTGGCCCCAAGATACTTGCATAGGCAAAGAATTCAGGTTAGCTAGCAACAACTGTACAGGTTCCTTATGGGTTTAATCTAAGATCCCTGGGCACAACCAAGGCTCTTTGTGGCTTAGAGATTCAGGAGAGTATAGCTCCAGGAAAGACTTTTCAGGCAGTTTGTAAGATATCTGAGAGTCTATAATCACTTGGGAGCCTGGAGGGATGGTGACAGCTGCAGGGGCAAGGACAGGCACACCTTTCTCTGCAGGACAGGAAGGAGAAGGAGAACAAATATTGGAGGAATGAGTTCTGTAATTGAGCAAGAAGATATCCTGTGGGGTACTTGAGCACACAAGTCTTAAGGTGTTTTCCTGGGAGACGTGGGGGTTCCTCAAAAAATTAAAGGGACCTTGTATCCCAAGAGCAATAGGTATCCATCTTGAAGGTTTGCAATTCCATTATATTCTCAGAGGAATTGTGTACCAGCTAGGAGATCATAGCTTTTGTTCTTTAGGACAACAGCAGGGGAAGCAATGAGAAGCTTTCAAAACCTCATGGGCAAGGCAGAGTAGGCACCAATGGCTTGAGTTTGAGAAATGACAGCAGTGCTATAGGATTGATTGTAATTGAGGTCAGGAGCCAGCTTAAGCTTCTTCATTAGCTTGGATGATACCTCATTGACTGGGGAACCTGTATCCAGAATTGCCTTGATCTTAACCTTTTGTATCAACACTTTCACACGGGTAGTATCTTTCCCAAAGGGGGATAGGACAGCCAGAACCTCTTTTGCAGCTTCCAAATCTTTCTCCCATTTGGCTAACATGAATTTTAAGGCAGGAGTTTCTTTATACACAGTCTGCAAAGTGAGGGATGTGGTCACATTCTGGAAAAGAGCTTCTGCTAGTTCAGCAGCTTCTTCAGAAGAGTCTACCAGGAAAGGAGGTCAATGATCCTGGGCTAGGTAAGGGCAAGCCACTATGGCCTTGGCTTCACTTGAAGGTGGGCAAGTGGTTGTTGTGGTTATCCCTGAGCAATGCTTGTAAGAGATGGGCACAGTTTCTGGGACAGCTAACACAGGGGGTCCATAACTATCTGATTCATTGTAGTCAGAATCTTCAGGTTCAGAATCACTAGAAAGATTGTGGAACAGGTGAAGGATAGTTGGGCCAGCCAAAGAGGGAGATTCCTTGTCAGAGGGAGGATCAGGAGGAGACAGGGGAGATGGGTCAGCAGGGGGTGTCTCTGCCTCCAAGCTGACCTCTCTTTTCCCGCCTGCTCCTTTGGGTTGCAACCCTCTACCCAAGGGTTGGTACAGGTACGTGAGTGGTGTCTTATTTGACCTAAATTGTGACATAATTGTCTCTTAGGCTGTTCACTGGAGCCCAGAGTCATAATGCACGGAGTACAGGATGTGGTTCCAGCATTGTTGGCCTTATTCTTATGAACCACAGTACCTCTGTGGGTCAAATACATGTCTTGTAAGAGGGTCTTAATACTTTTCATAGAAGTAAGAGAGGCTTTGTGCTCCTTAAAGTGCAGGCACAGGAGCTGATTCACCTTCAAAGCGTTTAAACATGCTGTATAAGCTTCATGGGGGGTTAAATGACAACTGGTGATTAATTGTTGTCCTTCAATATAGAAGTGGTTGGGAAGCTCAGCCAGGGTTCCCTTGGGCTTAAAGGCAATGTGCATAAATGCCTCTTTCTTGATCTCCAAGCTGAGATCTCCTCCAAATTCCTTAATAAGGAGGCATTTCATGTCTTCCCAAGTGGCAATGGATGGAAGCTCAGGGACCACAACTTCTTGGCGCGTAGGATGGAGGCAGGTAAGAATGTGCTCCTTTTTAAACTTGTCAGTAGCCCTACGCATTTCAGTCTTGTAGATTGTCAGAAAGGCCGCAATGGTAGAGGTTTTAGGGTCAAATATCTGCTTGAAGGTCAGCTTGTAGTTTGGGTCAATGGAAAAGGAAGTGGATTGGCTGTTGTCACCTGGGTTGAGAATATTGATGTGTGGATTGCCCTCAAACTCAGATTTAGCAGTAGGTTGTCTAGCCCAGAGAAGTCAAAGGCTCTCTTATAGGGTGTCTAGTGTAGAGCTGTTCTGTCCACTGATATCCTAGGTGGTAGCGGCAGCAGCTCCAAATTCATCAATCTTGATCTGTTGGACTGCCAATGTGCCTGCAACTCCATTGATACAAGTAACCAGAGAAGTTGTTTGAGCGGCCAGGGGGTAACTTGCCCATTTATTGTTTCTAGTTAAGCAAGAGAGGTTCTGCACCTTGCGCTCTAGAGCATCTTGTCAATCTGCAATGTTGTTTGTTACTTTTGCTAGTTGGTCCAGGGCAAGAGCATAGTTGACACAGGGTTGGCCTTCCAAGCCAGGGCAGTACCCATGATTGATATGGGTAGGAGTACCAGTGACCTCAGCCTCCCCCTCACCATCAGAGTCAGAGGACAAATCACCAGGGTCAGAGAGGCATTGTTTCAAATACTCAATCTCACCTTGCAAGGTAGCTACTTGGTTGGTTAGCAAGGCAATACAATGGTCAGGTGTAGGTTCTGCTGGTGGAGGGTTTGTAACAGAAGCTTGATGTCAAGTAGTGGCTTTGAGTTCAGCTATGGCTTCTCATACCTTAGCTTCAAAGGCAGACGGGACCCTCCACAGAAGGAGAGGGAGGAGTTACTTCAATGGAAGCTACTCTATCATCAACGTAGTTTTGAACCTGATACAGAGTGTCTCCTAACAAAGCCTTATCCAGAACATATTGTTGGTGAAGATGTTGGCCCCAACTATTGACGTGGGTCCCAACCAACTTTAGTTAGGAATTAACAATCTCTCAAAATTGGTTGAGCTCATTAACTAAGGTCTCAAAATCCTGACAATACTTTAAGAGAGTTGATTCTATCTGCCCACGCCACATAGCTTGGTGATTATCCAGTTTACACAGTCAATCCTTGATATATCCAAGGAGCAAGGAGTGAAGGGATTTCAATGACAAGGTTAAGTACTTCTGTGAAGCCAGAAAGTTGCACTGGTTCTCTGAAATACAAGCAAAGAGGCTATGGGACCATTCTTGATAGGCCATTTTTTGTGCATGGTTGTTGGAGACAGTGGTGGCTACAACAGTCAAAAGCTGGTTCTGAGATCCTAGCTCTAATTGATGATGCACCAAGACAGGTTAGATAAACTGGTTAACTAACACGCCAATAGTCTCCATCAATTCCATCAGTGCAGGGGGAAGACCAAAATCCAACAGAAAGGAGTACAGGTCCTTGGAAGCATAACTGGGACAGAGACCAGGAATGTCATGCATGGCCACTGGGCCAGTATAGAGGAGGGAGCCCGCAGCAGTGCAAAATTGCTCATAGTCAAGAGAGAAAGCTGGGAGGGGGCAGAACAGCCCGGGCAACAACACCATCACCATAAGTGTATTGGGGGAGTTGGTGATATCTTCTTTGAGTGGGGGAATCAAAACTTTAGGAGGCTCAGGTACTTCAGTGACAAAGGGAGAAGAGCCAGAGAATATGCAATGGAACAGTGTAATCAAGGGGCTTGCAGCCCCTGTAGTGAGCACCATTTTGTTGTGTTTGGCTCCTGGGAACAATATCCAGGAGGACACAACAGGAAACCTTTATAATGAAAGGTTTGAGATTTGAAGCTAGCCTTGGGTTAGCCTTCAGGGCAAAATTAAGGTTATGTACCTTGATTTCCTGGAATACAAGATGAGGAATTCCTTTTGGCAAAAAGGAAAGAAAAAGCTTGAAGAATATTAAAGCCAACACAAATGTGGATAAACTTGTCTTTATTAGGAGAAATGATTCTACGTATATAGTAGACAAGGGTCAATGATCACTCATTAGGTAGACAGAGTGGTCATAGGGGGTCACGTTGGGGTGAGGCCATACCATTATCAGTCAAGGGCAGGTATGGTAATCTGGAATGGGTGGATATTGGCCCAGACCCATTTACAGAAAACAAGGAATTCCCAAACTTGAAAGCAAAAATAACCAAATCTTTGCACATATCATTATTTGAAGGCCACATTAAAATAGCATTAATGGCGCAATTTTTGGCAAGGAATCAGAGAAGATCCCAGAAGCCAGCCACAATGATGCAATTTTCCTTTCCAGCTATGTCAATGTACACCTGGGATATGCATTGTTCTACATCATTGCGGACACAATCCAAGAGTGCAGCCCCAAGACGTTTAACCAGATGCTTCTTGTAGCCCACAGCCATACTGGGCTTCCCCCCACCAGAAGGTTGCTGACATGTTCACCAAGCTGGCCCTGAAGGCTCACAGTATTAGTCAATCATTAAAGAATATGAAGCTGCCCCCTTGAAAGTCCTTGACATACCAGCAATCACTATGATCCCTGAGTGTGAGTATGATGTCATGTATCACCAATTTATCCAATCCAGACATGGCAACCATACGCCCCTAGTACCTTCCACTGCCCCTGCCCCCATTCAATCCTACCAGTTGACCAGAATCAACCCCTCCACCCAATTAATTTCTCCCCCCCCCACAACCCAGTCCGCCAATTTGTTTTCCCCCTCCACTCCCACATTTTGCCAAATAAACCTTACCCATTGAAATAATTAATTATATAATATATATTGGTTTGACTAGTCTGTATTCTTATTGTGAAGAATATATTCTATATTAACTACAGCAATGATTGGTTTTAATAATATCACAAGTTAAATGCAGCTGATTTAATATTTATTGGTTCAATTTATTTCTATTATGAATTTAATTTTTTGTGGCTCAAAAATAGAGTATATTTAAAAAAACTACAAGTGCCAGGGACCCGCCAATAAGAATCAGGATTATTGTTACATTACCTTTGTTGCTTGTCTCAGACAAGACATGCCTCAGTTATTGCACCCAGTTTAACTTGGCAAAATAAGCCTGCTGAAAATAAAGCCTGTCTTTGCTTACCAATTGGCAAATAAAGACAGGCTTATTTTACCAAGAAAATTTGGGCGCAACAACTGAGGCATGTCTTTTCTGAGCCAAGCATTAAAGACAATAAGAATCAATGCAAAGTCTGATTTGCTGGTCCCTGGCACTTTTAGTTTTTTGAATATACTCTATTTTAGAGCTACAAAAAAATTAAATTTATAATAGTAATAAATAGAGTTAAGAAAAAAATATATCTTGCCACATATACACTCTGAAATATATGGTCTACACATAAACCCTTAAAGTGATTATCTTTTTTAATAAATTTGTACTCTGGATCATACAGTAGTTTTAAAAGCTATGACAACAACCAAAATTACTTCAGATTTAAGCAAAATGAACTCAGATTTAAGCCAACCCCAAGCCAGGCAAGATTCAGGAATCACATAATCTAAGTATTTTTGGTGAACTGGCAGAATGTCAAAAATAGGCAAAATATCACTAACACACAATACAAAATTATATTAAATGTTGAACATGTAGTTCAAACTACAAATAAAAGGAACTGACACATCAAGTGAGATGGATGGATGCTGTTCCAGAGTATATTATAATCCAATCAGGATTCATATGAGCCACCAGCAGAGGACTAAAATGAAAAAATAGAGCAACCTAGAAGCAAAATTTCAAAACACAAAACAAAATAAAGTCATACAAGATGTGTAGTATGAGCAGCCTAAAATAGAAAAATAACAGTTTAATAGCCAATCAACAGCTATTGAATTTAGAAACAGGGGCAGTTTATCCATTTTCATGGCTCCGGATTTGTGTATAGTAGTTTTGAGAACTTTTCAAATATGGACTTGTGATTACAATAAAAATAAATCATTAAATTTTAAAATTTCTAATTTTAGTGAGTTTATCCTAGGTTTTTCTAAAATGGTTTTTAACAACAACATTTTTGACAGCACCAGCAAAAAAGCCAGCAGCAGCCAAGGTAGCTTCCTTGAAGGTGAGGCTCAGAATGTGGAGGCACCTGTTTACACCCAAGTCTTTGATGTGGGTAACAAGGAAGCCGACATGTACTTGACCCCCAACTCCTATGGGTTTGACTTGTTTGAGACTCATCTAGCCCTCAGCTCTGCCCCTGCCCCCTTTACTGACCCTGTACAAGGCGCCAACCAACCAGCCAGTCAGAATGGTAACCCTGGTTTAGAACAACTGCCTGCTAACACCCAACCTCCCCCCACAGCCAAACAGGCTACAGCTCCTGAGGCCCAGCACACCAAGCGCTGAATCATTACTTTCCAAATTCTTCAGGAAATGTGGCACTCAATCAGTGTGGTCTGACCTGGGACCAGATTGCCAGCCAATTGAAATTTAACCAAGCTATCATCATGCAAGAACTCAACAACTTAATGAATAAGGGGAACCTGATTGAGACAGCCAAGAATCCCAAGAAGGCCCCAGAGTCCCAAATCAACACAGCATATCCAATCATACTCCATCTCCTGCACTGGGACCCCAAGCTTCCCCTGACCCAGGTCCAGAAGTAACTTTTGCACCATGGTATTTGGGTTTCTGAGCGCATGTTGCAGCTCTGAATGCACAGGAAAGCAGCTTTAATCTGGGTGTTGATTAATTTTGGTGGCAACCAATGTGATGGCAGTGAGGATTCCCCATATGATCCTGTCATTGAATATACACTTGCCCAATTCTTGACAAGTTTGTCAGATGACGTCATGTTTATCTCCTATTAAAAATTGTCCATTGCTTTTGACAATTTTGGTAAGCAAGAAAAAGCCATCAAGAAAAATAGAAGGAAGAAGGTCAAGAGGGGGACATTTGTTGGTGCATATCTGGATGTTTTGGCCAAAGGTTTTGTCTACTATTAGGCAAACTCATATTTCACCAATGGCTACAAGTACAGCTAAATCCTCAGTGAATTACTGGACTCCTGGGATAGATAAAATTCCTCATATCAGGTTTTCTTGAGCCACCAGATGGAGGGTAGATCCACTGCCCTTGATTCAATCCAAGGACGTGGGCACCAGGCCTCATTGTACCCAACTGGCCACACAGATATCCATCTGACCAATGTTGTGTTCTTCAATATTGGAGACACAGTCCAGCAGTGCTGCCTCTAGGCGTTCAATGACCTTTATCTCAGAGTCCTGGACAGCAACAGCGCCCATGTTGACAATAATAATGTTGACAGTGGCCATGTCGACACTTTGTTGACATGGCCACTGTTGACTCAAAACTCTAAATCTCCTATGTTTTTTGCTAGTTGCGCTAGCTTAATTCTTTTTTAAAAGCGTTCAGGGGTGCAAACCCAGAAAACACGACAAAATTGTGGCCATCTCAACACAATTTAATATTAAGCTTAATAAAAAACTCAATTTAACCTGATTTTTCCTTTACTTTTACTAATAAAAATTAGTTTATTTTTTTTTTGTTTTCACAACGTAAAAGTGTCAATGTTGACACTTTTTAAGCCAAACTTATTTTTAATAACAAAACTGAAGCATCTACAGTAAAAAAATAAGTGCACATTTAAAAATATTTTTTATTGAATTATTATATTGAAAAAGACAGTGCACATACATTTGATTGTTGAAATGTTCATGTTATAAATATTTATGTGGCACTTATTACGGCTTTAATATATTAAGTGGATTGGTGGCTAACAGTGATCCAATAATTTAAGCGTGAGTTACTATGTAAGTTACTATAGAATTTATTATTAAAAATAATGTTGACACTTGTAAATGTTGTTTATTTGCTCATGATCATCCCCCTGGGTGGAGTTAAGCAAATTAGAGTGGCGCAATTAAGCCTAGATTAATATGCCACCTCATATAAAGAATGTTGTAAGTGACGTTGTCAACACTTTACCCTTTTCAATACTTGAATACAACTTCTTAACAACTTCATATAAGCGCAATGGTAAAATATCATATTACCACCCCCAAAATATAATTTTTAATAAAGAAATAAAGAACCTTGATACTTTTTTTACTTATTTTTATATGTTTTTTTTAATTTTTATATGTGAACAAAAACACACAGAAAACGGTTAATTTTTGCTAGCCCGCTTAAATTTAATTAAGCGTACTATGAAAAAACATAGTAAATTTTCAAAAAAATGTCGACAGTGACAATGTTGTCAAAAATAATGTCTACAATTTTTGTAATTGACAGTGAGAATTCAGCTTTTTTTACTAATTGTCACTCATAATGTCAACGCTTTTCAGTTCTCACATATAAAACTTTATGTTTTACATAATAAAAACTTCTCATTTTTTGATATGTTGTATTTTTAACTTTCCTCTTTCATATTTTTTAATTTTTAAAATAAAATCTATATCTAAATATAATACTTTCACATAAATATCTTAACTTTTAATTTTTTATTTAAAACTATAATAAATTAAAACCTATACAAGTATTTTTTAACTTTTAAATGCCAAGAAAAGCCATCTAAGATTTACTTTTTATATATTATGCTTTTTAAGTTGTTTTGTTTGTTTTTTACATACATTGCTTTATTTTAAACCATTTTACTTATTATTTTAGGACAAGAACACTTCCAAACAGCCCAAAGGAACCAAGCGTCCTTCAAAGCCAACCAAACCCACCAAAAAGAAGCCTGTCTCATCAAAGAAGGCCACCCCAAAACCATCCCCAAAGCCCTCCCCTGAGCCCTCTCCTGAGAAGAGCCCTGCTCACTCCACTGGGGGAGAGGAAACTGATGGCTCTCTTACAGAGCACAGTTTCTACAACTTGGCTTCTGACAAGGAGCCAACCAAGAAGAAGCGGCAAGGCAAAAAGACCCCACCCAAAGATAAGTCTCCTGCACATGAGGAGCACCACAATAAGCCCCCTTCTGCTTCCCCACCCCCGCCAAACTCCCCCCTTCAAGCTCATCTGGGGATGATTCAAAGCCCTGCCCCAATTACTTCCCTGGCTTCTGCCATGCTCCTGCTGGCCCCTGGGACCCTCTGTTGGCCCACAACATCTGCAATGTTGACGGCAAATTCAAGGTTCCCTCTTCCTTGCCCAAATACTTCCCAATCATGAGTGTAAAGGGTGGGCCAGCCATGGTGGCCAATGGGTATATCTTCAGCTGCAACAATGCCAACCGGGGCTTCAAGAGCCGCCATTACACCTGTGAGGACCGCTCCTGCCCAGTGCGGCTCAACACTGAGCGCTGGGACCTGGTCCAAACCATCAAGGGCAAGCATACCTGCATCATGCCCAACACCACCATAGCCCGCCTTCTCAAGTGGTATCTGGTGCAGGTGATGCCCACCTCCAAAGATCTTTCTGCCACCCAGCTGGCCGTGCTTGCTTGCAAGTACCTCTCCCCAACCAACTTGAAGAGGGTTCCAACTCACAATCAGTTGGTCAAGTTTGTAAGTGATAGGCGTCAAGCCTCCAATCCCCTGGCCAAGAGTGCCACCAGCATCAAGGACCTTATCCTCACAGATGCCCTCAAGAAGACAGAGGATGGTGAGATGTTCCTGCTCCATGACAATGGGCAGGAAGTGGAGGATAGGATTGTAGCCTACGCCACAACCCAAAACCTGGAGCAGCTGAACACTGCTACCACCTGGCTGTGCGACGGCACATTTGCTACTTGCCCCTCCCTATTCAAGCAGCTTTGGGTCCTGCATGGGCAGTTTAATGACCAGGTCATCCCCCTTGTGTTCTTTCTCCTTCCTGGTGCCAAGACTGAAGTCTACACCAGAGCCTTCAAGATTGTCCGGGATGCTTTGAGCTCCCTTCCCACCAACCAGCTCCCCCTCCCACTCACGCCACAAGGGCAAATCCCTCCTCCGCTGAGAAGGATGAGTCCACCATAGCCGCTGAGCAGCTAGCTCATGCGCGCTCACTTGGGCCAAAGGTTATCATAATGGACTTTGAGCAGGCTCAGTTCAGAGCCTTTGAGGCCACCTTTAATGGAGAAGTCCAGGGCTGCTTCTTCCATTTTAGGCAGGCCCTTGTCAAGAATCTCAAGAGTGAGAAGGACCTTTTTGAGAAGTATCTTAACAATGGTAAGGGGAAGTGCCGCTTTGCCCTGACTCAGTTTGCTGCCTTGGCTTTTGTGCGCCCGGAGCATACTGGGCTTGGCTTTGAGGCCCTCCTGGAGGATGCTTACATCAAGAAGCACTCCACCATCTTCAAAGGCTACCTGGATTACTTTGAGCGCCAATGGGTGGGCAAGAAGGTGACTGCCCGGAGAGGTAAGAGCGGGGCCACTGCCCCTTGGAACTGTCAAGGCGCCTGCCTCAAGGGGGAGATGAAGACCACCTCTAGCCTTGAGGTTTGGCATAAGCACCTGAAGGTGAAGTTTGGGACCAACCCCAAATATAACAAGTTCTTCTCTAAGCTACAGGAGGAGCAGGCCCGGACTGTCTCCAAGTTCTGCAACCTGGCCAACCAGGTGGCCCCCAAGAAGCAAAAGTCCAAGGAGCAAGACTACCAGGAGGACGTGCAGAAGGTGGTAAAGAAAAAGTATAAGGTGGCAGAGATTAAGAA
The DNA here is from genome assembly GCA_014839935.2 of Entomophthora muscae. NCBI lineage: Eukaryota > Fungi > Entomophthoromycota > Entomophthoromycetes > Entomophthorales > Entomophthoraceae > Entomophthora > Entomophthora muscae. The sequence continues at coordinate 47,564 of QTSX02007422.1, read as the reverse complement.
GTACCTTGAAGATGTTGCCACTGCTCTTGCTGGTGGCTTTAATTAGCCAAATAAACTTTGCTTTGCTTTGCCTATATATTTTTTACTTTTAAACTTTTAATTTTTTAATTTTTTTGGATATTACTAATCTTTTTAAGTATAAATGGTAAGTTTAAGATACAGTTTCAATGTGGTTTTGTAAGAAATATCTTATATTTTGTTAATTTATCTTTAAGCTATGAGATATTTTCAGTTATGCTTATATAAAGTATAATAAATTAAAATTAGAATTTTCTTATATTTTGTAGTTATTATGATATATTAAATATCTTTATTTTTGGTTCATTGGAATTTTAATTTTTATGGGAATAAAAAATAATTTTATAATAAAGAGTGTAATTTACATAGTAAACTGAAAAATAGTTGCTTATATCTCCTTATTCTTATTACTTATGGTAATTTTTTATTGCAGTTTTGAACTCTCTGGGGTCATTTTAGTATAATAATGTATTTTAAAATAATTTTTTATATTAAAAATGTTCAGGGTAAAGTGTTTTGTTAATTAAAAAAGTGTCAACATCCAGGAAACAACATTTAGTAAAACCGGGTTGTCACTTTACTATAGTGTCGACATTAAAAGTGTCAACATGGCCACTGTTGACATTTTTAGTGTCAACATGGGCGCTGTTGCCTCCTGGACCACAAGTCACTCTTTGGTTGATAAATAGTAGCTGACTTGTTTACCCAAATTGTCTTCCATGTGAACATGGGCAACCAATCACGCAAGGATAAGCGCCTCCCACCCTGTGCCATAGCCACTTATCAACCCATCCAGCCAATGACAGACAAGGAATATAACAAGCGTTATATGGCAGCCATCACACGCAATCCACCCACCCCTACTCCCGCCACCACTACCCCCACCTTCCAGCCCCACCCATTCAATCCCAGACCCCCAGGTCAGCACTGCCTCTATGCCTTCCTTCCTTTCTGCACTATTCTGCCTACTAGGTATCACTTTTCCCCACCCCCAATAAACTCCCTGGTGCCAAACATTTTCTATTTATATTATTTTTATTTTGAATTTCAATTGTTCATGTTCTCTTTGTTTATAGTTGGTTTTATTCTTTATGTTCAGCTTATTTTTATAAAATCATATATTTACTATGGCATGTATCTAGATCAAGAACAAGTTATTTTTAGCACTTAAACACAGCCCCTTGTGAAAATATTAACAATGATTTGGTGATCAGCTAAATTTGAATTAGAAAATTATAGGTTAATTGTGTTTAGATAAAGTTGTTGCTGATCCAAATTCAAAACCTTAATGATAAACTTTAAGCCAATAAGGAGCTGAGTGATAAAGTGATTGTTGTGACATAAAGGGTCATTCAATAATTCTTTGGTGCATGTGCGCTAATTAATATGATTGGCTGGTTGTTTTGCCATTTTGTGCCATTGCCACTGTGGCAAGTTGTTGATGGACTAGTGCCCAATCAGCTGCTGGGTTAACACTAGTCTATAAACAACTTGCCACAGCAGCAATGGCGCTCAATGAAAAAAACATCCAGCCAATAAGATTTATCAGTACAAATTTACCAAAGAATTATTGAATGACCCTTTATGTCACAATAATCACTTTATCACTCAGCTCCTGATTGGCTTAAAGTTTATCATTAAGGTTTTGAATTTGGATCAGCAACAACTTTATCTAAACAAAATTAACCTATAATTTTCTAATTCAAATTTAGCTGATCACCAAATTGTTGTTAATATTTTCACAAGGGGCTGTGTAAAGAGCTAAAATAATGTGGAAATTATGGAAGCAATGCAAAAAAAACAAAAAAATCAACACATATTGAGATAAGCATAAAACATATACACAATGGGTAAAAATATGGATTATTGTAGTAAATGGAAAAACAAACAGGGGTAAGAAAAGAGGAAATAATATCATAATAACACAGAGTTTATTGGGGTGAAAGCTATAAAAACATATGCAAAGTTTAGTAAAAAAACGAGAGAATTGGAGAAATTATTAAAGGACCTTGATCATGCAATTTCAAAGATCAAGGAGATTGATTGCAAAGTTAAGGCCAAAGTCAAGTCAGCTGTCATAACAGGCAACAAAATCAACTAGGTGTCTGCAAAGGTGCTCATGGCCAAGATTCCTTACACCCCTGAGAAGACCATTGTGCGTCTTCTTAACATCCAGAAAACAGTTGTAGAGGGCTTATAATTCAAGATGTCTCCCCTCTCTGTGTTGTCTGTCTGGGTTAATGACCCTGAGATGTATGAACATCTCAAACCTGCCAAGCGCCAGAAGGGAGGATACCAAATTGCCCGCACAACTGGTTGCGCCAAGGATGGCTAAGCCTGAAGAAGCCACTGGCAAGGAGGACACCAAAGAAGGTACATGTTGGGAATTTTGACCAAGCAATGATGCTAATTATGAAAGAGCTCACAGTTTAGGATTTCATAAGCCAACAATATAAATTAGTAGTATAAAAATCAATGATCCCAATTATGATAGAGTCCACAGATATGAATCATAACAGCCAAACTCCATAAATTGGTAATATAAGATACATGTATATTGGGCCAACAGCAGTCTGCTGACTTGCACCACACTACAGCTAATAAGAAGTGCTGTTGCAGCGCCTAGATGATACATGATTTGCTGTTGCACCACCTTGGAAAAGTTGCAGGTGCTGCCTTACTTTTACATCAAGCGCCAAGGTGCTGGGTTTGATTCTTCGTAATCTCATATTCCCTAATTAGAACTGTATTTCTAAGAAGTAGGCATGGAAGCAAAAATTAAGCAGAATGGGTTATCCTAAAATATACCAGATCCCCACACCAGCAAGGGCCACTTGTGCTGGGTGAAGCAATTAAATCTCATTGGTTGTCATGTTTGAAAATAACCAAACCCAGATCACCAATTACCCAAAATAAGAGTGTGTTGGAATGTCCTAGAAGATATTGTCAACAGCTCAGGAAGGCGCTCCCCCAAGGGATATAAATACATTGTCTATAAAAATATTAAAACACCTTTGAAATATCAGAAAGTGCTTCTGCATGATCAGAATCTATTTCTCAAAAGCAATTATCAATTCTTCTCCCTATATGATTTTTCTGCCACAATACTAATCATATGCTCACATATGGCAGTATTTAAGACAAGTACTTTGCGCCCTGCCACTATTGTAACTGAAATGAGTTGCCCCAATATCCAAAATGCAACAGGACCTAAAAATAAAAAATTCTTAAAAGTTCTTAAATTCTTACCCTTTTTAGAAATAATTGATGACGTAATACTCCAGGCCCTGGTCCCCTTTATCCCTGCCATGTTCTACTCCAACTACAACAATCATGTGACAAGGCAGCTGGTATTGTCTCCTCCTGTTGTGTACAAGTTCAAGGACAGAATAAATGGCTCCTTCCTAATATTGTGGGACGTGCTCCTGGGGCTAATGCACGGTGAAGGGGCATCCAAGTGGGCAGTTACTGCCTATAAGGATGTCATATTTATCTCCTTGATCTGGTGGCCCTCAATGGAGTTTACTGTGTAAACTTCATTGAGCTTTTTTGGTACGTCCTGGAGACGCTCCCATTCAAGAATATACCAGAGATGGGCCAGGTCCATGCGGCTGCTTGCTTCTGCTTTCTGGTAGAGCATACACTCTCTTACCTGCTAGAGATCTTTGGGCATGTGGTGAGTAGATTGGCTGTTGCCAATGCAACAGCTGTAAAGAAGACTGAAATCCTCCTGGCAGACTTTGGGCTGGTCTGGAGTGCTGATGAGATGGGGCTCCCTCAGGCCATGGAGCTTACATTTGTAAAGACAAAGCACAAGAAGAGGATTAAAACAGTGTTTAATAAACTCTGTGAGTTTACAGAAGCCTTTGCTGGTAAAGGCTTCATCTTGTGATTTACCTGGGGTTCCTCTTTTACTTTTGGATGGGTGCCAATGTAGAGGACCTGGACAGGGTCCTTCTTGGGATTGACAAGGCCAGGCTCTCCCTGGATGGGAAGAAGGTCCCTGGGCTACAATTTGGTTGACCATGTGATTCAGGATGCCCTGGTCCTGGCAGGTATAACCAGATTTGTAGACCTGCTCAAAAAAGCTTCTCCTGAATTACCACTTGATCATTCTTCCTTTTACTAGCAGGTGCAAATATTTGACAGCAGAGTTCCACCATACATGGTGTGGTGGTGGAGATTGTGTGTCACCTCTATTACTGGTTAGGTACATACTGCAGAACTCATTATTGTTGCAACTAATGTTGTAACTGTGCTGTTTTAGCAGAGTTACAAGGGGAAAAATATTTAGAAACTAGATAATATTCTTTATTGAGAGATAGGTATTATATAGTCACTGTAAATTGTGGATAACAGGAACATGATAGTGTAAATCACATGGCTGGGATGGTGAAGGGGGTGGCTTGATCCTGGTAATGAGTCAAGCGCCAAAACAATGTATCCACCATAAGGGATCATAATTTGTTCATGTTGTTGGATTTGGAAATTCAAGTTGACTTCCTAGTCTGGCTCCAAGTGACTGGATAATTGGATTTCAGGTCACAAACCTGCTTACTTGGAACCTTGCTGGTGGGTTGAGCCTGCTGTTTTGACACCCCCCCCCAACTGAAGGTTGGCCTCCTCTGGGGGCAGGTTGTCAGGGAGGTTGTCAGGAGACCAGGTGCTATACTGGACTAACTGTTGTTCCGTGGCAGGTATGACAGTCTTGTGATATCTCTGTCTTGCCTTTCAGGGTCTCAGGCAATCATGGTGGAGGACCTTGTCTTGTTTACGTTTCCCAAGTCCTTGCATGAGGTAAGTGTTGTTTTTGTTTGCCTTTAAGGTGATTGCTGGGCCTACTTTCTTGGGTTGTAGTTTGCTTTTGTTAACGTTCATGACCCAAACTTTGTCACCAACTTCATGTCTATCTTGGATGGGGACAAATGTCTTTTGCAGACGTTTATTTTCCTTTTCTGTTTGTTTAATGGTTGGTCTCTATAACTTGAGGGTCTGAACAAGGTGGGACTTCACTTGGGATTTCCAGTTTGGGTCCTGTTAATACTTGGATGAATATTGGGCTGTGTGCTCATATACCAACTCAAAAGGGCGCTTTCCTAGTGGATCTGTTCACTTGGGTCTGGCATACAAGTAGTGCAGTTAGTAGCTGCTTATACCAGTCCTCAGGTCTCCTGGCAGTGAGCTTGGCTAAGGCTTGCACAAGGCTGCCATTTAGCTGCTCTACATGTCCATTGGCTTGTTGGATGGTATGGTGTTGTCACGGTGTGTTTGATCCCATTCTTGGTAAGGTATACATTGGTGGTCTTTGGGGGTCAATTCTTTGCCTCCATTGGTTATCAAGAGTTCTGGCTTTCCAAACTTGCTGATGATCTCCTTTGCCTATAAATTGCCGTACATCATTGCAAGTGTGCGCCTTTACTGCTTGGGCTACTGGCCATCTTGTAGCAAAGTCTATGGCAGTGATGATGTATTTCTTATCATTGTGTTTCCCTGGCATGGGGCCAACAATGCCAAGGGCACATACTTTGAAGGGGAGTTGTGTGTGGATGGGTAGTACTGACTTTGGTGAGGTGTTGCTTCTTGGCAAACTTTTTCACATACCTTACATTGGTCTAAGACTTCCTGAATGTCTTAGTATAGGGTTGGCCACCATGCTTTGTGCTTAAGGAACTTGTAGAGGTTGCAACTTTTTGTGTGCCCTAGGTCTCTATGTTAATGTAGGATGGTGTCAACTTGCTGATGTGTGGGGAAATAAGGGATGGTGGTTCCATCGGACATTTTTTGATGTAAAGTTCCATACACATCTGCAAATGGGTGTCTTGTTCTTGATGAACTGTTTCCTTTGTTATGTCTGTTGTACCAGGGGGGACTCCTTTGTCCTTTGTCCATAGTACCAAGCGAGGGACCAGTCTGGGTCAAGCCCATTTTCTCCTCTTGTGGCTTAGACATATAGGCGTGAGAGGGCGTCTGCCATGGCAAGTTCTGGGACAAGGCTTGTATTGTATGAGCATATTGAATCTCTCCAAGAGCTCCATCCAGCAGGCCTGGCAGCAAGATAGGTTCGCTTGGGTTTTGAAATATATGAGCAACTTTTGGTTGGTCAACACCTTGAATTCTTCCTGTTGTTCTAGATAGCAACACCATTTGACTAGGCAGTGTACAATGGCCAACAACTCTTTGTTGTGTATAGGGTATTTAACACTTGCTGTCTGTCAGTTTTTGTGATTCATAGGCTATGGGAAGGAAGTCACCCTTATTGTTTTTGTTTTGCAGCACCCCCCCAAATGGATGTGTCTGAGGCGTCTGTTTCCATTTGGTACTCCCCATTGTGTTTGGGGTATTGCAGGATAGGTGCTTTTGTGAGCTTTTCCTTGAGACACCTAAAGCAGAGGTCATATTAGGGGGTCCATACAAACTTGGTTTTGGCGCCAGTTATGGCAGACAGGGGTGCAGTCAGGACACCGCAGTCAGGTATGAAACAGTGTATGTAGGCCACCATTCCTAGGAACGTGCAGAGTTCCAACTTGTCTTTGGGTGATGGCATTTTGCGGATGGCCTGTATCTTCTGACTGTTGGGCTTGATGCTGTCTTTTGAGAGTATGTGTCCTAGGAACAGGCAGCTGCTTGCAGAAGAACTGGCATTTGGAGGGTTAAGCTAGTGGTTTGTGTTGTGCCAGGGTAGCAAAGACTACCTCCAGGTCCTTGCAATGCTGCTCTATCAAGGGGCTATAGACAATAATGTTGTCCAGGTAGACTAAGGTGTGCTTGCCTATGTGAGGGGCAAACACCTTGTATCATGAAGGTCACAAAGGTTGACAGGGGCTTTTGTCATGCCAAAATTGAGCACCACACACTTGTATGAGCCATATTTAGTGCAGAAGGCCGTTTTTGAGGGATATCTTCTTCTTTGGTGACAGATCTGGTTGTAGCCTGCAGTTAGGTCAGATCTTGAAGAAGACTGTGGTGCCACCCAGGGCATTGAAGAGGTTGTTAATAAGTGGTGGTGGGTAACAATTCTTGATGGTAACTTTGTTTAGGGCTTGGTAATCAGTGATTAGACGCAGGGTGCCATACTTCTTGGCCACAAAGAATACAGTGGCCCCAAAGGGAGATTGTGAGGGACAGATAAGTCCTTTCTCCAAGGCCTCTTTGAGGTAGGCATGTAGGGTGTTGTCTTCATTTGGGGTCAGGAAATAGATGGGCCGCGCCTTGGGTACAGCTCCCTTGAGTTGAATGGAGTGTTGGATATGCTTTTCCAGAGGCAACCCAGGTAGAGCCTCCTTGAAGAGTTCTGGGTGGCAGGCTACAATTTTGTGATCCTGAGGCATAGTGGTATCCTGGTAATCTTTGAAATGTATGATTTTGTACTGGCAGGAGTCCCAGTCAATTGTCTTGAGGTTCTCTCTTTTTGTCCAGGGTCTCTGTAATGGGCACAAAGATGTGGTTGACGTAGGATTTAGTCCACTGAGTCAGGGTAGAATCTGGTGGTTGATGCCTTGACATTTGATGGTCAATACTGAGGTTGCCCAGTCTATGTGGGGGTTGTTCTTTTGCAACCAATCCAAACCTAGTACAATGTCAAACTTTGGAAAGTCAATGATGGGGCCTTGGATGGTGGAGTGGAGGTTCTCAAGCATGAAAGAGAAGGAGGTGGCTTCCCTTGTCATGGCAATGTGGTGTTCATCAGCTTAAACAATGTTTTTAATCTGCAAAGGATTAGTGGCTAGCTTGAACTTGTCCATAAAGCTGCTATTGACTAGGGTTTGATCTGCGCCCAAGTCCAGGAGTGCTAAGCCTGTGTAACTGCAAAAGCAGAAAGGGTAAGACATCAGTTTATTGGGGTGTCTGGCAATGGTGTAAAGCACCTGGTCCTCTGAGGGTATTTGGATCATTAGACGCTGGTCCACATCCTCAGGTTGGTATTTATCATTGGGCTATTCAGGAGTTGTGCATGGAGAACTTGGCTTGCTTAATGCTCTCCCTAGGCTTTTTCCTTTATCTTAGTTGCCTTGTGTTGCAGTGATATAGAAATGGGTACAATTTGAATGGCCATTGTTCCTGTTTCCATGTCCATTTGAACCTGCAGGTTTATGGTTTGTGCTGCTGCTGTTGTTCCCAAGGGGTGGCCAACTGGAGCTCCTGGCTGGGTGAGAGTCCTTGGGCCTCTCTTGTTTTCCAGTTTGCACTTTGTAGAGAGCTGTTGGATGTTTGTTCTGCTTTCTCTGCTTTGAAGTACAGGCTCTTTAGGTTGGTCACTTGGTCCAGGTTTCACGTGTCTCATCACATGCAACTTGAGTATGTTGTAGTACATGAGGTGTGTGGCTGGGGTGTCAAAAGCCATGTCAGAGGGTGCATATAGTTGGAGTTCCTTGTAGGCGCAGGTGAGTTCCTTCATGGTGCCTGTCTGGGTTAGGTTCTTTACTTGGTGTATGATCATGAGTGTAGTGTCCTTAAGCACAAATCTTGCCAAGAAGTCTTGTTTGAAGGTATCCCAATCCTTCTTGGTGTGTTCTTCATGCCACTTGTTGCACCAGGTGCCAGTGTCATGAGTCAGTTGGATGGAGATCTCTGCAATCCAGAATTTCTTAGGCATTCCATTTGGGCCAGTTTGCTTTGGGCAGATTGGATCCATGCAGCAGTGTTGTTGTTGTTGGCCCTAGCAAAGGATTACAGGGTAGAGCTTTTCAAAGTCTTTGGGCTACTCAGGCTGGCATAGTGTTATCATCAGTTGCACAAGGCATGGCAGAGGGAGCCTGGAAGAAACCTTGTGCTGAAAGGGCAATTAACACTGGGAGTGGTATCACCATGTTTGGGTAGAGGAAAAAACCATTAGGTATCTTAGCACCAGGTGTGTACAGTTTCCAGTCTGCTAAGAGGCCAGATATGATTCTATCAAGGATTTGTTGGCTGTGGCAAGTACAGGCAACAGGCGGAATTTTACAAGATAAGGTAGGATGGAGAACCTACCTGTGCTATCAATGTTGTAACTGTGCTGTTTTAGCAGAGTTACAAGGGGAGAAATATTTAGAAACTAGATAATATTATTTATTGAGAGATAGGTATTATATAGTCACTATGAATTGTGGAATAACAGAAACATGAGAGTGTTGATCACATGGTGGGATGGTAAAGGGGGTGGCTTGATCCTGGTAATGAGTCAAGCGCCAAAATAAGGTATCAACTGTAAGGGATCATCATTTAATCATGTTTTTGGATTTGGAAATTCAAGTTGACTTCCTAGTCTGGCTCCAAGTGACTGGATAATTGGATTGAAGGTCACAAACCTGCTTACTTGGAACCTTTCTGGCAGGTTGAGCCTGCTGTATTTGACACTAATAAAATCTCTTTCCCTCAAATATAATTCTACACTATTTATTTTTACTTTTTGTATTAATTAATTTTTTAATCCTATTTTAGCAAAAACTTTTTACAAAAAAAATCCCTGAGAAGGTCTTCATAAAGCTTAATAATATCTGTTTATAAAATTCACATCTAACTTGAGTACTTTTATTTTTTAGCTTTCTTTTTATATGTATTTGAAGGAAGTGACATTTCTATATAATTATCATTTGTGATACTACATATTTTTAATAGCTATCACAAATATAATAGATATATTTAATTTACAATTAAAAATTAAACCTCTGTGTCAATGGTGCCACTGTATGGGATTGAGGGCTTGAAAACATCTAAATATAAAATGATAATTCATAAATCCAAAAGAGTAAATTAAAGAAATAAAAATAGTTGGGATTGTTAAGCCTTTAGTTGATTGGCTGTTTGGCAACGCAAAGGGGGAGAAATTAATCAGTATAGCTATAGAATTTGGTCACTGTCTTGTCTGGAAGGGTGTGAATCCCAGCCTGCAGCAAATTAAAGAGGTCCTTGGTCCCAGTTGGGGTCTCCCGCTTGACAACTTGCTTGAGCTACCCAAAGACCTCCTCAATAGGGTTTAGGAATGGGGGATATGCAGGGAGGAATAGGAGACAAAAATTTGATGTGTCCAATTGTTGGGGACCAACTGCCATACTGGTGTCAATAGTTGGAAATTCCTCAATAATATCTGCAATCTTGTGGAGTCTGACGTTATCCAATACAATTATATTAGTGAAGCCCGGGCTTGTGTGCCTTAGGTTCTCCTGGACCGATTGGAGGAACAACAAGAAGAGCCTACTGTTATGGGACCCCAAGATCATTTGATAGAGCTCAATTCCCTTTGGACCAAGGAGAGCCACCATTGAATAGGCTGTGGCACGGACTGCAGTACGCCAAGCTACCCTGTCATTGGAGCCTTTGGGGACATAGATTTAGGAATTTCACATAGACATGGAAAATGCTGACTTGTCAATATAATAGAATTTGATAGTCTCCTTGTTTTTGAGGGCAGTGTACACCTCAGTATATTTTTCTGGGTCTCAATATTGTCAGGGCTGTTTTGTTTATAGGGAGATACACCAAGTTTTTTTCAGGAAAACTGCATACCCTTGACCATATGGTAGTAAAATGAAATCAAAGCCTCAACCCCAAAAGTAGAATTGACCATTGCCTGTATATTTTCTAGTTAGATATTGCAGTCTCAGTCTATCCACTGGTAGATTGCCCATTTGTGCTCCTTGGTGAGCATGGTAGATATGTGCAAGGATTTTCTGCAGCAAGAACTTAGCCAGTATTGGTGAATGTGTTGAATACTTTACTGGTATAATTAGATCCACCCCAACAAGGGCCCCATTCTTCTTGTAGTCACCAGATTCCCACATTAGCTTGAGAAGGATGATTTGCTTGATGTCAGGAATGGCCTTCTGGGTGGCTGTAGTTGGTTCAGATGAGCCAGGATCTTGATTGGCAACTGGTACACAAGGCATGGGCACCTTGGTATAGAAGGCTGTAACTTTCTTGATTACTAGCTTTCTCTCTATAGTCCTATGTAACTTGGGCTTGTTGTTGTCTTTCTGGTTGCCATAACTGATGTAGGGCTCATAGCTAGTGTCAAGCACAGGCTTAACCTTCTCCATCATGGCTGTTGGGACAGCTTCTTGATGGTAGACAGGGTTGAATACAAAAAAGTAAGTTCTTCCTCTTTGTTGTTAACTTTCTTGGTAGTGGTGACTTTGGTGGGCTTCTGGGTCAGCTTGGGGACCCAAGGGTTGATGCTCTGCACCCTTGCATGTTGTGCTCCTTGAACCAGCTGTGTCAGTGCAACCTCACTATTTAACTCTCCTCTCTTGTCTCCTTCCTGAGTAGGCACTGGTGTTGCACTAACTCTGTTCTTTGACCTGCGGGGGCAACTGCAACTGCAGTGCACAACGGGTGCATTGTTACTCTGTTGTTGTGTCCCTTCCATTTTAAAATTTAATAAAATACTAAATAAATTTTAATTGAGTGACTCACTTGTTTTGATTTTTGCTTTTTATCTGAATATGGTTATTTAATTAGAGTTTTCCCCACTTAATATCCCAATTATATATTTTTATTTCTTAATTAGCTGTTTTTGGTTTTACAATGGCCCATTTTAGAATACCCAAAATAATTTCCACCCTTTTCCCCAGATTTTACGCCAAATTTAAGCACCCAAAACAATATTTTTAAAAAATTATTTCAGATTGTGTGCCTTATTTTGGATACCTTGGTATCATTATTGTATTACACTTCATTTCACACAACAATTGAGTAGTTTTGTTTAAATGTTGAGTTGCTATTGTGTTTTGTTTTTGGTTTGTGTCAGGATACCAAGAGTACCCTGGAGCTCCAGAAGGTGAGGGAGGAGTTGAAGCAGGTACTGGCATGGCCCACCAGATGATAGGACCTAACTTTACCAGGTAGGAAAGGGCCTTCCCAGCCACAGCCCAAGGTCCAGCCGCTGGCAAGGCAGAGTCAATCAATCCTGTGAGCGCCAGGTAAAGCACTCCCAGGAATTGACTACTCTGGCCAGTGGCATCAGAAGTGGGAGGTTGAGATGTTTGGTTTGGGTGTTGGGGGCAGTTCCATAGGGACCAAGTAGGCAGCAGGACTGTTGTACTTTCTGTTGAAGATTAAAGGGTAGATGGTGATTGCTTTGCTGTCATGGACAATTTGGTAGGGTTCCTTGGGTGCATTTGGGTGGGTGTACCACTGCAAGTCTTCCAATGTCCAGGGTTTGTGGTCAGGATTGGCGGGATACTCAGTGAAATGCACAGGGCCAAATGGAGCGTTGGGTGGGTGGTAGTAGTCAAAGGCTTTGGTTTTGTCAACTGGAGTCTGACTATCTATCCCAGTGGATGGGTACTGACGTTTGGGTGTATGCAGATGAAAGAGTATCAAAAATAGGTATGGAAACAGATTGATGAACCAAAGGTCCATAACAACTTTATTTGGTAAGGATGACAATACAGAAGTTTTTCAAGTGCTTCTGATTTATATACTTACTAACATGCAGGTGCCTCTGGGCATTCTTCTGGTGCTATCTGTGTGGAAAGGCTTGGCATCTCAGGTTCTGCTGTTTGGTTGGCTGCTTCATGGTCATTTTTGGGGTTTTAAGGAACAGTTGTTTGGCTTTTTGGTGGTCCCTCTTGGCTTGGCTGGCCATTGATTCTGGCAGGTTTGGCTTCTGGGGTTATGGGTTTTTTCCCAATTTGATCACCATTTTTGGACTGGCTTGACAGGCTCTCCTGAGCCCAAAGAACTTGATTAAAAAAGGGTCCCCAATTGGGGACCCCAGATTACTTAATGGAGGGTGGGCTTGATCTGGGTTTACTGGGCAGCTAAAAATAGCCTGCCCAAGCCCAGTCAAATCCACCAAGGCTTGGGCGTAGCTTTTGGGGCCCAAAACAGGCCCCTCAGCTGCCACCAGGGCAGGAATGATTCCTGCACCTGGATTTGCTTTGAAAAGCAAAAATCCAGGTGCAGGCAAATCTCCCCTGCCCGCTAGGCCCGCCTGGTGGCTAGGAGCGGGTTTGATTCCCACCCGGGCTTCAAAACTGTTACTTTTGTAACAGTTTGAGTTTCAACTTATCACATGTGAATGTATTTTGTCACCAATTTACATAGTAAACATGTGTATACCAAATGTCAACTCACATCCTTTTTTTGTGAATCCATGTATTTTGGTTTGTATTTTGAATAATTTTATTTGGTGTGTGAGCACTTTGTTGCTGTGTTGACCTGTTTTGTCCATTAAGTCCAAGAATCCCTGTTAACAGAGTGCATATTTTACACTGATAGTTAGAATTTGTTTAAAACTGAAGTTTTTTGGTTGTTGCCATAGCTTTTAAAACTAATGTATGGTTTGAAAGTGATCTGGACATCCCCAATCCCTAGGCAGGTTGTTATTACAGCAGAGAAGATAAGGTGGTTAATCTTCTGACTTCTGGGAAGGGGTTAAAAAAGCTTAGTGTCTGACTTCTTTAGTAGTAAATCTTGTTTAAATGCTTTATGTGATAACTATTGAGGGTGATTTCACTCAATGATAGCACAACCTATCACCAAGGAATTGATCTTTATTATATAGTAGTGCCTTTGTGTGGCAGGAATATTAGAAATCATTGGATGGGGAGCCCAAGACACTTGGTGGTCCCTGAAATTCCTTTTCCTGGATGGCATTGTTGATTTATCAAGTGGAAATATTTGGCCAAAATCTAACTTGCATTGGCATGGTGTCAATTGGGCCTTCTTCATGCAGCCAAATTCATTTACTGAATTTGGTGCATGAATAGTGTTAAGTATATACTTTGTTGAAACATCATAGTCAACCCTCCAACAAGGTTTCAACTAAGAGGTTTTGTGACCCACAATCCAACTTCCCAGTGACCCGTAGCCAGACTAGGAAGTCAACTCAAATTTCCAAATCCAACAACATGAACAAATGATGATCCCTTACAATGGATACCTTGTTTAACCGCTTGACTCAATACCTAGATCAAGCCATCCCCTAACCATCCAACCAACTGATCATCACAATTATGTTCCTACTATCTATGAGTCACTCATACTATATAATTTCAATATCTCAATAAAGATAATTATCTGGCTTCTAAATATTTTTCCCCTTGTAACTCTGCTAAAACAGCACAGTTATGGCATTGGTAGCACAGGTAGGTTCTCCATCCTACCTTATTTTGAAAAATTCTGCCTGTTGCCTGCACGCGTTGCGGCCAACAAATCCTTGATAGAATTATGTCTGGCCTCCTGCCTGACTGGACCCTGTACACCCCTGGTGCAAAGATACCTGATGGCTTTGTCCTGTACCAGAACATGGTGATCCCACTACCCGCTTTCAACACCATGTCTGCATGAGGGCTCTTTCAGGGTCCCTCTTTATTCCGCCACTAACCAATAAAAGCACCATGCCCGCCTACATAGCCCAAAGACTGTGAAGCGCTGCCTTGGAACCCTTCTGCTGGGGCCAACAACAACAATGCTGCCACATGGATCCAGTCTGCCCAGAGCAAGCTGGCCCAGATGAAATGTCCGCAGCAATTTTGGATTGCAGAAATCTCCATCTACCTGACCCATGCCGCTGGCACCTGGTGTGACAAGTGGCACAAGGAACACGCCAACAAGAACTGGGATATCTTCAAGAAAGATTTTCTGGCAAGATTTGTGCTTAAGGATATGGCACTCATGATCATTTGCCAAGTAAAGAGCCTAACCCAGACAGGCACTGTGAAGGAGCTCACCTGCGCCTATAAGGAGCTCCAACTTTGTGCACCTTCTGACATGGCCTTTGACACCCCAGCCACACACCCCATGTACTATGACGCCCTCAAGTTGCATGTGATGAGACACGTGAAACTGGACCAAGTGACCAACCTACAGAGCCTGTACTGCAAAGCGGAGAAAGCGGAACAAACCTCCAATGCCCTTCATAAGGCACAAACAGGAAAACAAGAGAGACCCAAGGACTCCTACACAGGCAGGCGCTCCACTTGACCACCCCCTGGAAACAACAGGGATAACACCAACCATAAACCCACAAGCTCAAACAGATATGGAAATGGAAACAATGGTCAGTCAAAGCATACCCACTTCTGTATCACTATCACACAAGGCAACCAAGATGAGGGAAAAGCCCAGGGAGAGCATTAAGCAAGCCAAGCTCTCCCCACACAACTCCTGACTTTCCCAATGATGAGTACCAACTTAAGGACGTGGACCAATGTCCAATGATCCAAGTACCCTCAGAGGACCTGGTACTGTACACCATTGCCAGACATCTCAATAAACTGATGTCCTATCCTTTCCATTTTTGAAGTTACACAGGCTCAGCACTCCTGGATTTGGGTGCAGATCAAACCCTAGTCAACAGCAGCTTTGTAGATAAGTTCAAGCTAACCACTAATCCTTTGCAGATTAAAAATGTGGTTCTGGCTGATGAACACCACATTGCCATGACAAGGGAAATCACCCCCTTCTCTGTCATGCTTGAGAACCTCCACTCCACCATCTAAGGTCCCGTCATTGACTTCCCTAAGGTTTGACATTGTACTGGGGTTGGATTGGGTACAGAAGAGCATCCTCATGTGGACTGGGTGACCTCGGTGTTGACCATTAAGCGTGAAGGTGTCAACCACCAGATTTACCCTGACTCTGTGGACTAAATCCTAAGCAACCACATCTTTGTGCGCATTACAGAGACCCTGGACAAAAAGGAAACCCTGAAGGTGATTGATTGGGACTCCTGCCAGTACAAGATTATACACTTCAAGGATCACCAGGATACCTCCACACCTCAGGATTGCAAAATTGTGGCCCGCCATCCAGAAATCTTCAAAGAAGCACCACCTGGGCTGCCCCCTGAGAAACACATCCAACACTCCATCCAACTCAAGGGGGCTGTCCCCAAAGCACGCCCTATCTACAGGCTGACCCCAAACAAAGACAACGCCCTACACACCTATCTCAAAGAGGCGTTGGAGAAAGGACTTATCTGCCCCTCACAGTCTCCTTTTGGGGCCGCTGTGTTCTTTGTGGCCAAAAAGGACAGTACCTTACATCTGGTCACAGACCACTGAGCCCTAAACAAAGTTACCACCAAGAATTGTTATCCACTACCACTGATTGACAATCTCTTTGATGCCTTGGGTGGAGCCACAGTCTTCTCCAAGATCAATCTGACTGCAGGCTACAACCAGATTTGCATTAAGGAGGAAGACATCCCTAAAAACAGCCTTCTGCACTAAATACGGCTCATACAAATGTGTGGTGCTCAACTTTGGCATGACAAACGCCCCTTCCACCTTTGTGACCTTCATGAACAAGGTGTTTGCCCCTCACATAGGCAAGCACACCTTAGTCTACATGGACAACATTATTGTCTATAGCCCCTTGGTAGAGCAGCATTGCAAGGACCTGAAGGCAGTCTTTGCTACCCTGGCACAACACACACCACTAGCTTAACCCTCCAAATGCCAGTTCTTCTGCAAGCAGCTGCCTTTCCTGGGACACATACTCTCAAAAGACGGCATCAAGCCCAACAGTCAGAAGATACAGGCCATCTGCAAAATGCCATCACCCAAGGATACAAGTTGGAACTCTGCACCTTCTTGGGGATGGTGGTCTATGTACGCCGCTTCATACCTGACTGTGGCATTTTGACTGCCCCCTTATCTGCCATAACAGGCGCCAAGTCCAAGTTTGTGTGGACCCCCAACGTAACCTCTGTTTTAGACGCCTCAAGGAGAAGCTCACAGCAGCTCCCATCCTGCAATACCCCAAACACAATGGGGAGTACCAAATGGAAACAGACGCCTCAGACACGTCCATTGGGGGAGTACTACAAATCAAAAATAATGATGGTGACTTCCTGCCTGTAGCTTATGAATCCCAAAAGTTGACAGATGGCAAGTGTTGATACCCTATCCACAACAAGGAACTGCTGGCCATCACACTGTCTAGTCAAATGGTGTTGTTATCTAGAACAGCAGGAAGAATTCACAGCATTAACCAACCACAAGTTGCTCATATATTTCAAAACAAAAAGCAAATCTATCTTGCTGCCAAGCCTGCTGGATGAAGCTACTGGAGAGATTCAATATGCTCATACAGTACAAACCTGGTCCTGAGCTTGTCATGGCAGACTTCCTCTCACACCTATATGTTTGTGCCACAAGAGGGGGAAATGGGCTCAACCCAGACTGGCCTCTCTTGGTACTACAAACAAAGGACAAGGGCTTCCCCCTGGTACAACCAACATAACAAAAGAAACAGTTATCAAAAACAAATACCTATTTGTGGATATATACAGGACCCTGCACAGAAAAATGTCCAACAGTACTACCATTCCCTCTTTCCCCACACACCAGCAAGTAGACACCATCCTACACTATCACATAGACCTCAGACACACCAAGAGTCAAAACCTATATGAGTTCCTTAAGCACAAGGCCTGGTGGCCAACCTTATATTGTGACGTTCAGGAAGTCCTAGACCAATGTGAGGTATGCAAAAAGTTTGCCAAGAGCAAAACCCCTCCAAAGTCAGTACTACCCATTTGCACACAACTACCCTTCAAGGTGTGGGCCCTCAACGTTGTGGGCCCCATGCCAGGGAAACACAATGATAAGAAATACATCATCATCACCATAGACTTTGCTACAAGATGGCCAGTAGCTCAAGCAGTAAGGGCGCACACTGGCAACAATGTACAACAATTTATTGGAAAGGAGATAATCAGCAAGTTTGGAAAGCCAGAACTCTTGATAACCAATGGAGGGAAAGAATTGACCTCCAAAAACACCAATGTATACCTCACTAAAAATGGGGTTAAACATACTGTGACAACACCATACCACCCACAGGCCAATGGACGTGTAGAGTGGCTTAATGGCAGCCTTGTGCAAGCCTTAGCCAAGCTCACTGCCTGGAGACCTGAAGACTGGTATAAGCAGATATCAACTGCACTACTTGTGTTCCAAACACAAGTGAACAGATCCACTGGAAAGAGCCCTTTTAAGTTGGTATACAGCGCACAGCCAAATATCATCCAAGCATTAACAGGACCCAAACTGTAAATTCCAAGTAAAGTCCCCCACGCTTGGACCCTCAAGTTATAGAGGCCAACCGCAAGAAAACAGACAAAGTGAAATGAACATCTGCAAAAAAACCTTTATCCCCATTCTGTAAGGTAGACATGAAGTTGGGGACAAAGTTTGGGTCATGAATATTGATAAAAGCAAACTACAACCCAAGAAAGTGGGACCAGCAATCATTCTAAAGATAAACAACAATAACACTTACCTTGTGCAAGGACTTGGGAAGCGCAAACAAGACAAGACCCTACACCATGATCACCTAAGACCCTGCAAAGCAAGACAAAAACCTTGCAAAACACTGCCCTGCCTGCCACAGAACAAAAATTAGTCCAGTACGGCGCCTGGGCTCCTGACAACCTCCCTGATAACCTCCCCCAGGGGAGGCCAACCTTCAGTTGGGGGGGGGTGCTGAAACAGCAGGCTTGACCCGCCAGCAAGGTTCCAAACAAGTGATTTGTGACCCGCAATCCAATTACCCGGCCACTCAAAACCAGACTAGGAAGTCAACTCAAATTACCAAATCCAACAACATGAACAGATGTTGATCCTTTATGATGGATACCTTGTTTTGACGCTTAACTCATTACCAGGATCAAGCCACCCCCTTTATCATCCAGCTGTGTGATCAACACAGTCATGTTTCATGTTATCCATTGATTCACATTGACTATATAATCACTATCTCTCAATAAAGATTATTATCTAGCTTCTAAATATTTTTCCCCTTGTAACTCTGCTAAAACAGTACAGTTACAACAAGTATATTAAACAAGATAAAGGGGAAAATTAAGAAGAGAATGATACTTTATTATATATGAGTTTAGAGTATTATATAGTATCATGAGAAGCCACATGTTGTCCATGCACATCATGGTAGTCATGGGGCTTGTCCAAGTAGTGTTCCTCTTAGGACTCAAAAATTTTGATTCCCATAATAGATGGATGAATGATAAGAGTACCACCAACTTAATAATTATTTGGGGAATCATTTGGGGAGTCACTCAGGGAATTGCTTTCCTGAGAGGGAGTAATCAAATATGTTGTGATAATAGTTTTGCAGAGGACCTTGTCAGCCCCCTCTGCATTTGGTAAGTTTCCAATTTGGGAAGCAGTTCTCCCAAATTGGGGCTTAGTGAAATTGCTTTTTTGGCTTCCCAATTTGGCAATTTCCTCATTAAGTGGGGGGCTGGCTGCCTGGGTGGCAGGCATAGTCTGCGGTCCACAGTTGGGCTATAGAAGCCTTTGCTTAAAGAATTTAAATTTTTGATTTCTTTTTTCAAGGTTGTGTTCTCTGCAGCAGTTTCCCCAATAAGGGAAAACTGCTGAAAATATTTTTCCTCTTTGTTTGGTGCCAAGGTGCTACAAAAGTTAATGTTTTGAACTGTTTTTCAGGAATATTCCTGACACTTACACATTTTTATCAATGATCCTGGTATGAGAGATTTAGTGGCAGGCTGTGAGAGCAGCTTCTTTCTGGGATTAAAACCATTATATCTTGTTTGTGATGAGGGAGGTATTTGTCTTGCACTGACGCCTTGAGAGCCATGTGTATCAACATTGATCTTCTCAATGTGTGTTCTAGGTCTATTCTTAGACCCTCTGGGGCTCCCTTGTGAACAGGCTGCTATGTGCCTGTTGCAGGGGCCAGTTGTTAATGTGATAGTCTGTCTATAAAAACACAATAAAAAATATATATTAGATTAAATGTGTCTTTTATTTGAGTTTTGGTTTAGTTTTGGATCATTTTTTTACTTTCTTAGCCTTGAATAGTACAGTAGTTTTAAAAGCTATGGCAACAAGCAAAAACAATTCAGATTTAAACAAAATTAACTTTAAACAAATTTATATTGATTTACAATAGATTTGGATTCATTTCAATTTTGTTTAAATCTGAATTGTTTTTGCTTGTTGCCATAGCCTTTAAAACTACTGTATCACAATTTTTGTATTAATTTTTAAATTGTCAATATTTTACTTGGTCTTTTTTTAGGAAATTTTTATTTTCTTACTTTTTATGTCTAAATATAGTTATCAAAATTTTATTTTCCATTTGAATTTAGTCATAGTGGAGCTTCTCAAATTGGGTTAGGGTTTCCTAGTGTGCTTAACATGTATTCAAATTTGATTTCAAATCCTGCAATTATATTTTTGAGTTTAATGGTGGTTTTCAATTGTGCTTTGAAATTTGGCTCTTTGATTTTACAATCCTGCTATTTCAAAAAATATAGCAAGCCTAGTGAAAACAGTTGGTGGGTTTGAACACTTTAAATCTAATTCCTTTTCATTCATTTTGTTCACTTGAAATATGCAGCTTGACTTGATATTTGCAAAGGGTATATGAGATCCTGCAATTTGAAATATTCAAATAAAAATACAAATAGTTCAATTTAATTAAAAAAAGGCCAACCCATAAATGTGATTCAAAGTTTGGACCAAGAATTTCCCAATCCTGCATTTTTGCCATTAAGTTCTGAATTTACAGTGGTTAAAATAATAATTTAAAGTTGTTACCTGGGCTTTTGCACATTTTTGCGCAGTTTGTGCTTTGCAGTTTTCTCATGGAGTTTCTTATTTGTTTTTCAATAAACCATACTATAAATAAGCATATTTTTTCTTTTTACCTTCTGTGCCATCCCCTGTTCTTCTTGCTACAGTTGCAGATCTTTGATTTTGTTGTTGCTGAGCCTGTCTTTTCCCTAACTTTTCCCTCATTATGCCTATCATGCCACTCTAACTCTCCAATAACCTGGTGTTTCTGCTTATCCCTCCCCACACACCCTACATATTTTACTATAAATAAAGCCTACAAGAATAGTAAGCTTCAAACTGAAATACTAAGTGATTTTCCCCCATATCAAAAAATCCTCATTTCCCTTCAGATTCCTTTTAATTCTTTATATTTTGTATTTTCAATCTAGGATCTTTAAGTGTTACTTAAGCTATTTCAAGGTTTCCTTTGAATTTTAAAAAAGAATCATTTTTGCCACTCAGTTTGCTTTAAATTTGCAGCTTTTATTAATGATGGAAGTAGTTAGGCAACAAGTGTTCAGGTTTTTTATCATTCTTTTTCTTAAGAGATAATTTTTATTCTTTTATGATTAGATATTCTCATGGATAATATCCCAATATCAGCACTCCTTTAGTCACTAACAATCTTTATTCAGTACCTTACTTTACATAGTTTTTTAGGTTTAGCAAATATTATGACACTTTTCGTTACAAAGTATAAGCTTTTAGCTAGACTTTTGAATGTCTTTTTACAAAAATTACCTATCTTTTATATCTCTTAAACTTAAACCCCAATGCTCTGTGGGATAGTCTACTATCTTATATCATATTGGACAAGACCTTACATGATGTGTTAATATTTCATGATGGTTGTGGCCAGTAAGAACCATTTGATTGAATTTATTGGGTTCTATCTCTCTTATTGTATTACCAATGCTTTATAACAATACATTGCCCAAGTATATATCTTCATGGACATATAGATATATAACTATATCACCATGTCTTCTTGGATATTCTCTAGAGCCATTTCTGTGCATTTAATATATTGGTTCAGGAATATGCAGAGCTTTAAATTGGCTGAGCTCCATACTCTGAGTAAACCATTAATAAAATTTATGTATTTACAGCCATTGGTGTAATTGGTCAAGGTCTGCTAGAAAATTGACCTCTTTGATAAACTGCTAGAAAAGCACAGGTAAAGGTACTTTGTCATTTCCTCTTTTTACCCTCATGAGTTTTCCTTTTCCGGATATTTCATAATATTGGAGAGATAGTTTTATTTCATATTGTGAGATAGGAATGAATTTTTTGGTTATAATAGATAGGCTTTGGTTTATTGTGGTAACAGTTTTGAGGCCATGTAGCAAATAATTTTCATGATTTCACTGGTCATCCTCACAATTGTCCAGAAACAGGATGCCAACAGCAAGCCTGTGTATCCAGAAAGCACAGTGCAACTGACAGCAAAAATTCTATGAAGCCTAAGTAGGCATTTGACCTCAGTCATTTGAAGGTATGGGTCACATTGAAGTAGTGCAAGCATGATATGATAGACATGTCACAGATGGTTTTATCTTATCTGGAATTTCCCACCCTCAGAAATTTAAACATCAAAGGGCCAGGACCAAGAAGGTAGCCTAAAACATTATGAGGATATTAGTCAAGCAACTTATCATAAGTGGGCTGTGGTCAAACATGTGATTATTTCAACAAAAGTTGGGGAGAAAGCTGTTTAAAGCCTCAAGCCCCAGAAATCAGGTAATTTGGTGTTTTTTGACCCCAGAATCAAAATATGACGTCCTAAAACTTTTGGTCAATTCAGATGGATCAGTTTCAAAAGTCCCCCTTGATGATGAAAGCATTCCCTCCCAAATACCCATATGAGCTTGGTTGGAGCTCACAGCTACCCCAGTAGTTCAATAAACCCATAATTATTTAAAAATCTCAGTTAACAGTTTTAAGTCAACACTTCTCCATGAAAATGAAGCTTTTGCTCACATATATTCCTGTGCAGATTCTTGGCTGTCCCAGCATTAATTTTGTGATGTCTACAATCTCTGTGCTGCTCAAAGCAACCCAAAGTCAGAAATTGAGAAAATGATTGAAACAGTTTGTAAAATCATTTATTCTCAAAATCCAGCCTCATTTCCTCAAACTTTTGTCATCCTTATTTTCACCTTATTTTCTCTTGGTTGTCTTTTCCCAATGCCTCTACTTGGAGTTTATCATCTGCAAATTTTGCTGTTGAGAATCCTGTTGTTATTGGATGTTTTCAGAATTTGAATTTATATTCCTCATTTTATCAACACTTTGGAACTTCAGCAAGACTCCACCATTACAAGGCATCCTTAAGCTGGGAATAATGCTGATTCTTCTGCTTCTTTGCAATATTTATCTTGCTTCTCTTCATGAAAGCCTGAAGTTCTTGACTAAATACTGCCTTGGTGAATTATAGGTGGGTGGGAACTTCTGTAAATGCCATGCCACTTTGATTGATATTTGTTATCTTCTTGGCAATCTCATTGGTTGCAAGTTGTTGGTTGAAAGGTGCATTTGTCATACTGGCTTCCAGACTTGGGCTCTTCTTGATTTGATTGTCCTGAATTACCCAGGATTGTAAACTTGAGGTGAAGGAGGGTACAGTTGCTTGGTTTTCCTCATGTGGTGTAGGCTGAGGTTGGGATGATATTGGGGTACCTCATTCAGGCCATCAAAAACCAAGCCCACAGCTGATCCTGAAAAAAATGCAGCACATCCTTTTCATGGCTTAAGTTAAGTTGTTGGGGGGTAAATGGGGCCTATAGTAGCTGTGCTCCTTTGATCAGTAACCTGGGATTGAAGTTGTTTCTGGTACTGCTCCTCCACAATATCAAAGGTTGTGTTGCTGGCATAAACTATTTTTAAACAAAGAGTTAGAAAATTCTGTCAAAAACAGAAAGATGGAATATTATAACAGTATTAACTTTGTTGAACTTTTGTGCTCCTGATTGAGACACTGTACTCAGACCTAAGCAGCCAGATTTAGAAGCATAACAAATGAAAATAATGATGTGGTTTTCTGAATAGATTTTGGTAAATTCATCCTTGGATGTCCCTATTACTATTTTTTGCCATAGAAGCAGTAAAGAATGCTAGAAAATGGGTTGTCTCATGTATGAAATTATCACTTTAGTGAATGGCCCAATTTTTTCTTTGACTATAGTGTATTTGCTGCCTGATCAGCATACTGGTCAACTTGCATTGCATTTAGAATGAGGCTGGTGGTCCTGTTTTGTTTTGATCCTGGTTTTATTTTGGTGTGTGCTTGACTATTTTTGCAATCTGGGTCCCTGGTTGAGCACTAATTTTGTAATGTATAGTTGACCTTCAGGTGGTACCATTTCACTTCTGTTCTGGACTGAGCTGATTTTGTTTTAGGCTAGCATATTTTTGTTTATCTCAATAGGTTATAAATCTACTGTAATAAAGCAGATATAGATGTATGCAAGTAGCAGCTTTAAACCATTGTTGATCTCAAGTGAGGAGGGGAAGAATAAAGGGGTTTATTGGTTTATAATTTTTATTTAAACTGGAGTAGCTCAAAAGCTCTTGGGATATTTTAAATTAGTTTAGATTTTCCAAAACTAGCCTTATGAGTTTAAATTCTTTCCATTAAGCCATATGCTAATGTTTTATTCAAATATCATCATAACCCAATTCCAGCATCTCCCAAGTCTAACTTGGCTGGAAATCTCATACCAGATAGGGCTGTGGCAGATCTCAAACGGTGGCTGCTTTAGAAAAAAGCAGCCTGCCGTTCGAGATCAGGAAACGGTTCCAGAAAACTGTTTTATATGAGTTTTCCAGAATCGCTTCCTTACCACATCCAGTGACGGATGAATTTTCCAGATTTTTTTTAAAATAAAATTTTTCTTTCCAATTTAAAAATAAAATACAATTACAGTTTGAATTTAATTTCTTGTTCAAAAAAATATTTAAAAACATATTAAAATCCGGCTTGTCTGGAAACAAGGAAGCCGGATTTTAACTTTTTTTTGAAATTTCGGATTCCCCCGATTTAGGGGAATCCAAAATCCGAAAACGCTCCGGCTTGGATGTGTTGATTACAGCATTTGCTGTAATCGTAGCGTTTTTCATCCACTGCAGCCCTAATGCCAGACCCCTCTCCCTATCTCTACATCTAATCCTCTGTGAAAGCTTGAATTACATTTTAAATCTAGTGACGTCTAATTGAATGAAAATGTCAGAAGCTCTTAAATCTAAACATGTAATAAGTATGCTAATAAATTCTCAGTCAGGGTATTGTTATAAATTATTACATTACTTTTATATCATGCACATAATTACATCCCTTTTAGGAGTATCCTAGCTGGACTCCTAATTTTTGTCTATATCAATCTGAATGGGTGTACTTAGTTTACGATTCCTTTAGATGCCTGAAAAATCATGCACTTGCCCACTCGCTTTTTTAATCCATTTTGCATAAGCCCCAGGAATTGTTTTACATCCCAAGCCTTCTCTTTTGCAAAAAGGCCGTAAGCTTGTGTGACTGGCACATTCCAATCCACGATTCAGGCTTTTGTGGACATTTTGCTTTCATCTACTTTACTTAATCCTAAACATCGCAAATAGGAAATGAGGCAGCGCATGACTTTTCATTTAATCGCATTCTTATGCCCAGCTATAAAAACTCCCAGCTTGTAAATTGGCGAAACAAGGTGTTGAAACAATTTGCCCAAAACTATCCAGACATCCTGAAGCATCTCTCAAGCCCAAAGCTGCTCAGTTTAACTTAACTTCTCATCGAACACTTACTAGCTCTTTTCTTGAAAAATGAATATCCCCTTGCAAAGTTGCTCCCAAAATGCCTATATGCTTCTAGGGTGCAATTTCGATTCCACTTTAGAGCAAATCAGCAGAGAGTATCGACTCCTTATGCTCAAGTACCATCCAGATAAGAATCCTCACATTGACCAAGACACAATATTTACACTTAACCAAGCCTATGAAATTTTAAAAGATACCGACTCCCGAAGGCTCTATGATAGTTGGTTGAAATCTGGACTACTGATTTCCTTTTCTGAATGGAAAACCCTACCATCTAATAATCGCTTAATGCACTGGGCCAATATATCTCAGAAGAAAGCTTTGGAAACTCAATTTATTTTTCAAGCTGAGCATTCGGATAATTTACTCCAGCAGTTTAGAGAGTACAGGATTTGAACTTTTCATAGTGAAGCCAACTTTACAAAATTGGCCAAATCCTAGTTCTCTTTTTCGATCTATTTTTAAATAAACCTTTATTTAGTGCGCTCCTAAATCATAGTTTCTGATCAAGCCTTAGAATAGAACATATACTTCTCTTTCTAGGGCTTTAACGTAGAATATAATTGAGGCATAGCTTTATCTTTCTAGTAAATCAGAACAGTTTAGCCTTGGTTTGAATCCGATTTCATATCCTCGCAGCCCAACCAACAGTTTAAACCCATTACTGCTTTCTAAAGCTTAATCTACACGCTCAGTCCTAGACCCAGTTCAGTCAAGGAATCTAAATGGCTGATATTAAAGCCTAGAAAATTTTGAGCAATCGAATATCTTACTGGCCCCTAATGTCATAAGCACTCCAATATATTTTGTGAGAACTATGTTTTTTCCTTTTGGAGGTTAATTTTTCATCGCTCAGCACAGAAGCAAAAACGTCATCACAATATTACTTAGATTGTAAGCCTGAATTTCTCATTATCCATCCATGCAGCCTAATGAAACAAAAGTTTGTTGCAATTGAACCAGACAGGTTCAGCAAGCTGGGAGAAAGACAACAGAAAAGGGGAACCCAGAAGGAAAAGAATAGGTGAGATGTCTTTATTGTTTGTGCTAATTGGGAATTTGTAGGGTTAGGGCTGACCACCGTGTCACCTATACAAATAGAATTGTCTTTTTTGTTGGGTTGTTATGAATTGATTGGTTGGCTTTTGACTAAACTATTTGCTGTAGGATTTAAAATGGGTTCAACTTTATATTCCTTATCGTTCACACAAGGTGAATTCCACCATTTTTCATAGTAAAAATGAAGGGATTTGCCTTGATGGAATATAAAGTGGAACCAAAATGGAGTACTGTTGGTTTCTGAGGACTTATGCTAAGATTCTTGTCATGGGCTGGCTCTTGTAGTATGACCTGTATGTTTTGGTTATAGCTGCAGCTGAGATGGGACTCTTGATTCCAGCATACCTAAGAATTGTATATGCCTGCTTTATTGATTGTGCAACTTACTTTGGTAACTACAAACTAACTGTACTTTTTGAAATGTATAGATCATTGGATAAAAATTTCAATGTGTGCAGAATTTCAGCTACATAACTTTAGCAGCTTCAAAGGCATTTTTTCTAAAATTTTAAACTTTAAAGCCACTAACTGGAACTCTGCCTTTTGTCTTTTTTGTTGATCTTACATTTCTATGCGCTGAGGCTGTTTATTAATATTGGTGCCCACCTCATTTCCAACACCCTTACTTCTGGGAACCAACTTATGATGTTATGCCATTATTTAAAGTAATTTATAGTAAAATCTATAACCCAAATACTAGAAATAATCTCACAATGTCAGAAATCAATTCCTAGAAACAAGGGTGCCAGAAATAGGGTGGGTATCAAAGGTGGGGTTTCAACACTAAGACTTATTAAAGTAGTTTTCAAAGCCGTGGCACCAAGCAAAGTTGAGCCATCTGTAAGCAATATGAACTCAACTGAAAACATGATCAGCTCAGAACAGAACCAAAGACTGATGAATTTATATTGATTTACAATAGATTTTGGTTCATTTCTATTTTGCTCTGAGATGCCTTGGTTTTGGTTACATCTGAGTTGATTTTGTTTGCAGGTGAGTTTTTTTGCTTAGTGCCATAGCTTTGAAAACTACTGTATAAAGTTTGGCATAAATCTGAGAACATACAGCAGTTTTAAAAGCTATGGCAATAACCAAAAATACCTCAGATTTAAACAAAAGGATTTCAGATTTAAACAAAATCCAAATCACGCAAGATTCAGGATTCAATTAATTTATAAAATTTTAGTTAATAAATGGACTGTCAAACAAAAAAAAATTTCACTAGCCCATTATATGAAATTATATCAAACATCAAGCGGTGTAGTTCAAACCACAAACAAAATGAACTGACGCAACAAGTGAAATGGATGGATGCCGTTCCAGAGTATATTATAATCCAATCAGGATTCATATGAGGCACCGACAGAAGAAATAAAGTTAAAAAACTTGAGCAATCTAGAAGCAAGATTACACAAGCACAAAACAAAATGAACTCACACAAGATGTGTAGTATGAGCAGCCTAAAATAGAAAAATAACAGTTTAACAGCCAATCAACAGCTATCCAATTTAGGAACAGAGGCATTTTATCCATTCTCATGGCTCCAGATTTGTATGAAAAGGTTTTGAGAACCTTCCAAATATGGGCTCAAGATTACAATAAAAATAAATCATTAAATTTTAAAATTTCTACTTTTAGTGATTTTATCCTAGGTTTTTTACAATGGTTTTTAACATCAATATCTTTGACAGCGCCAGCAGCCAAGCCAGCAGCAGCCAGACCAGCTTCAATGAAGGCGAGGCTCAGAACGTGGAGGCACCTGTTTACACCCAAGCCTTTTAGGCGGGTAACAAGGAAGCTGTCCTGTTACTGATCCCCGACCCCTATGGCTTTGACTTGTTCAGTAGTCATATAGTGTCTAGCTCTGCCCCTGCCCCTGCTCCTGTACCCACCCCCACACAAGCTGCCCACCAACCAACCAATCAGAATGGCAACCTTGATTTGGAACAACTTCCTGCCACCAGCCAACCTGCCCCCCTACAGCCAATCAGGCTTCAGCTCCCCCGACCCAGCACCCCAAGCAAAGAATCATCACCGCCCAAATTCTTCAGGAAATTGTGGCTCTGAATCTACAGAGTCTGTCCTGGGAACAGATTGCTGCCTAGTTATAAATTTACCTGAGCTACTGTCATGCGGGAATTCAACAACCTGATGAACAGGGGGAATCTGATCAGGACAGCCAAGCCCAAGAAAACCCCTGAGTCACAAATAGCTGAGGCATACCCAATCATGCTTGATCTCCTCTAGCGGGATCCCAAGCTTTCCTTGACCCAGGTCCAGAAGCAGCTCGCGCGCCATAACATATGGGTCTCCGAGCGCATGGTGCAGGTCTGGATGTATGGGAAGGTGGCTTCCATACGGTTTCTTACCAATTTTGCCAGCAACCAATGGGATGGCACTGAGGATTCCCCATATGACACCGCCATCAAATCAACCCTAGTCCGATGCCTGACTAGTCTAACTGATGATATCATGTTCATCTCTTATTACAAGCTATCAATAGCTTTTGATGATTTTAGCAAGCAAGGAAAAGCTGCTGCCAAGAATAAAAGGAAGAAGGTCAAGAAGGGGACATTCATGGGTGCATTTCTGGCTGTTTCAGCCAAGGGTTTTGTCTACTATTAGACAAACCCAGATTTTATCAATGGCTACTCATACAGCCACATTCTTGGTGGATTACTTGACTCCTGAGATGGCTCAAATTCCAAGTACTCTGTTTTCTTGAGCCACCAGATGGAGGGTAGCTCCACTGCCCTTTAGCCATCCAGGGACGCGGGCACCAGGCCTCAGTCTATCCCGCTGGCCATGCAGACGTCCATCTGACTGATGTTGTCTCCTTCAACATGGGATCCACATTACAGGAGCGCCGCCCTCAAGCTTTCAACAACCTCTATCTTGGGGTCCTTGACCACAATTTTCTCTTTGACCCCCAGATGGTGGCTGACTTGTTTGTGCAAATGGTTTTCCATGTGAACATGGGCAACCAATCACATAAGGATAAGCGCCTTCTACCTCAGGCCACTGCCACTTACCAGCCCATCCAGCAAATGAACAATGAGGAATACAACAAGTCTTATATGGCAGCCATCACGCAAAATCCTCCTGCCTCCACCCCCGACACCAACACCAACACCCCTAACCTGCAAGCCCAACCCACCCAATCCCAGACCCCCCAGGCCAGCACTGCCTCTACGTCTTCCTTCCCGCGTTATTCTGCCTCCTAGGCATCACTCTCCCCCGCCCCAATAAACCCCTGTCACCAAACATTTTCTATTTATATTATTTTTTTAAATTTCAATTGTTTATGTTCTCTTTGTTTATAGTTGGTTTCATTCTTTATGTTCAGCTTATTTCTATAAAATCATATAATTTACTATGTTGTGTATCTAGATCCAGAACACAGTTAATTTTAGCACTTAAACATAGCCCCTTGTGAAAATATTAACAATGATTTGGTGATCAGCTAAATTTGAATTAGAAAATTATAGTGTTAACTGTTTTTAGATAAAGTTATTACTGATCCAAATTCAAAACCTTAACAATTAACTTTAAGCCAATCAGGAGCCAAGTGATAAAGTGATTGTTGTGACATAAAGGGTCATTCAATAATTCTTTGGTGTATGTGCGCTAATTAATATGATTGGCTGGATGTTTTGCCATTGTAAGCCATTGCTGCTGTGGCAAGTTGTTAATGGACTAGTGCCCAATCAGCTACTGGGTTAGCACTAGTCCACCAACAACTCGCCATAGCGGCATTGGCGTACAATGGCAAAACATTCAGCCAAATAATATTAATTAGTGCACATGCATCAAAGAATTATTGAATGACCATTTATGTCACAACAATCACTTTATCACTTGGCTCCTGATTGGCTTAATATTTATCATTAAGTGTTTGGATTTTGATCAGTAACAACTTTATCTAAAAACAGTTAACACTATAATTTTCTAATTTAAATTTAGCTGATCACCAAATTGTTGTTAATATTTTCACAAGGGGCTATGTCAAGCACCAAAAATAATATGGTAATCAAGGAACAATGCCAACACAAAGCAAACAACACATATTGAGATGAGCGTAAAACATATACAAAATGGGTAAAAAGATGGGATAATGTAGTAGATGGGAAAAAAAGAAATAAATAAAGAGGCAACAGTATCAAAATAATACATAAATTATTAAGGCAAAAGCTATAAAAACATATGGAAAGGTTAGTAAAAAATCAATGAGAGAATGGAAGAGGAATCTGAAGGATCTCAACTTGGCAATTGCCAAAATCAAGGACATTGACCGCAAGGTCAAAGCCAAAGAAGTCTGCTGTCCTCACTGGGGACAAAATTGACAAGGTTTCTGCAAAGGAACTAATGTCAAAAATGCCAGACACCCCAGAGAAGCCAATTGAGCGCTTACTAAATATTCAAAAAACTGTGGTTGAGGGCCTACAATTTAAGGCATACAATCTTTCTGCGCCATCCATCTGGGTTGATGACCCAGAGATGTATGAACATCTCAAACCTGCCAAGCGTGCCAGGGCAGAGGATACCAAATTGCCTGCACAATTGATTGCGCCAAGAATGGCCAAGCCGGCCAAGGCTGCGGGCAAGGAAGAAACACAAGAAGGTAGCCTAAAAAACAAAATTAATAAATTTTCAAAAAACTTACCTTTTTTCTTAGAAAATGTAGACAGCAAACTCCTCCAAGTCCTGGTCCCCTTTGTCCTGGCCACCTTTTATACAAATTATGCCACTCATGTGGCCAAGCAATTGTATCTGTCCCCCCCTATTGTGCAGGAGCTGGAAGACTGTATCCACAGGTTCTTTCTGATGTCGCAGGAGGCGTTGGCAGAACTTACGCATGCCAAGGGGGCATCCAAGTGGGCAGCTACCGCCTACAAGGATTCCCAACTGGTCTGTCTGGACCCGGTTAACCTCAGTGGAGTTTACTGTGTAAACTCCATTGAGTTTGTTTGGGTTGTCCTGGCAACGCTTTCATTCAAGAATGTACCAGAGATGGGCCAGGCTCATGCGGCTGCTTGCTTCTGCTTCCCGTTGTAGCACACCCTGTCTTACCTATTGGCAAACTTTGGGCGCGTGGTGGGCAAATTGGCTGTTGCAGATGCAACAGCTGTCAAGAAGACAAAAATACTCCTTGCCAACTTTGGGTTGGCCTGGAGTGCTGACAAGACGGGGGTCCCTGCAGCCATGGAGCTGACCTTTGCAAATACCAGGCACAACAAGAAGATCAGCGCGGTTTATAATAAACTGTGTGAGTTCAAAGAAGCCTTTGCAGGGAAAAGGCTTCATCTGGTTGTTTACCTGGGGTTCCTATTCTACTTTGGGATGGGCGCATCTGTAGAGGACCTGGACAGGGTCCTTCTGGGAATCAACAAGGCCCGGCTTGCACTCGACAGGAAGAAGGCCCCCCTGGATATGACTCAGTTGATCATGTGATCCAGGAAGCCCTGGTCCTGGCTGGGATATACGGGTTTGTAGCCCCACCTGAAAAGCTGCTGCTTCACTCCCACCTGACCCTACTGCCTTTCACCAGAAGGAGGGAGTATTTCAATAAGGGTGTATACACCGTTCATAGTGTGGCAGTGGAGGTTGTGCGCCACCTCCATTGCGGGGTGGGTACATACCAAAGAACCCACTACAGGCGCACACAATAAAAATATGATTCCAATAAATTTTATTACAATTTATAGTATTCTAATTATAATAAATTTTATGATTTTTATTTCAGCAAACCAGTTTTGCAAAATATATTGCAGGAATAGTTTTCATAAAAGCATAAAATTATACGTTAATAAAAAATTCTAACTTGTACAATTTACATTTAATTTTTTTAAAACTATTTTTTATTTATTTGACTAAAGTGATTTAAATATTCTTGTGTAATCCAGTATTGAGCGTTTTGGATTACCTTAGATGACATAATAAAATAATATATAATAAAATAAATAAATTACTTACATCTGTTGATGGATCTTCTAATGTGATTGCGGGCTTGGAAACATCTAAATATAAAATGATAATTAATAAATCTTGAATAGTAAATAAGAGAATATAAAAAATTAGACACACTAAGCCTTTAATTGATTGGCTGTTTGGCTAGGCACACAGGGATGAACAAATCAGCGTGGCCATAGAATTTGGCTATGGTCTCAGCTGGATGGGTGTGGATCCCAGCCTGCAGCAAATTAAAGAGGCCCTCAGTCCCAGTTGGGGTTCCTTGCTTGACTTGCTTGAGCCATCCAACAACTTCCTCAATGGGATTTAGGAAGGGAAAATACGCTGGGAGGAAGAGAAGGCGTAAATTTGCTGTGGCCAATTGCTGGGGGCCCACTGCAATGCTTGTGTCAATCATTGGGAATTCCTCAAGAATGTCAGCCACCTTGTGAAGACCAACGTTGTCCAACACAATCACATTAGTGAAGCCCAGGCTTGTGCGCCTCAGGTGCTCCTGGGCCAATTGGAGGATGACAAGAAGATAAGGCTGTTGTGAGAGCCCAATATCATTTGATAAAGCTCAACCCCCTTTGGACCGAGGAGAGCCACCATTGAGTAGGCTGTGGCGCGGACTGCAGCATGCCAAGCCATCCCATCATTGGAGCCTTTGGGGACATAGCCATACCCATTGCGCATTGACAAGGCAAATGCCAATTTGTCAATATAAAAATTTTGACCGTCCCCTTGGCTTTGAGAGCAGTGTACGTCTCTGCGTAGCTTCTCTGGACATCAATATTGGCTGGGCTGTTTCTGTTGTAGGGGGATACCTCAAGCTTTTTGCAGGAAAAGCGCATTCCCTTGACCAAATGATAATAGAAGGAAATCAAGGTCTCAATCCCAAAAGTAGATTTAACCATGGCCTGTATATTTGCCAGTTCAAGATGGCAGTCCCGGGTAATCCACTGGTGGATTTCCCATTTGTGCTCCTTGGTGAGCATGGTAGAAACACGCAAGTATTTCTCTGCAGCAAGGACACAACCAGTATTGATGAATTTTTGGAAGGTCTTGCTGGCGTACTTGGGATCCACTCCAACTAGGGCTGCAGCCGCCTTGTAATCACCTGATTCCCACATTAGCTTAAGCAGGATGATGCCTTTGATATCAGGGATGCACTTCTGGGCGGGCTTTTTAGCAGTGGGGATTGACTCATTGGCATTGGGCACAACACAGGACATAGGTACCTTGGTATAGAAGGCTGCAACCTTTTTTAACACCAGCTATCCCTCATCAATTTGATAGAACTCGGGCTCCTTGTCATCCTCCTGATTGCTATCACTGATTTAGGACTTGTAGCTAGTATCAAGTACAGGCTTCACCTTCTCCAGCATGGCTGACAGGACCAACTCTTGCCAGTACACAGCGTCAAACACATACAAAGTAAGTTCTACCTCCTTGTTTCTAACTTTCTTTGTAGTGGTGACCTTGGTTGGCTTCTGGGTCAGCTTTGGGACCTGAGGGTTTATGCTCTGCACCCTAGCAGCTTGTGCTCCTTGAACTGGCTGTGTCAGTGCAGCGTCACTATGGAACTCTCCTTTTCTGTCTCCTCCTTGAGTAGGCACTTGGGTTGCACTAACTCTATTCTTTGACCCGCGGGGGCAACTGCAACCACAGCGCACAATGGGTGTATTGGTACTCTGGTATTGTGTTCCTTCCATTTTAAAATTTAATAAAATATTAAATAAATTTCAATATAGTTACTCCTTTTTTTAATTTTTGCTTTTATCTGAATATGGATATTTGTATTAAAGTTTTTCCCACCCAATATCCCAATTATAAATTTTTTATTTATTAATTAGTTTTTTTTGGTTTTACAACGCCCATTTTAGAATACTCAAAAAAAATCCACCCATTTTCCTAGATTTTACTGCCAAATTCAAACACCCAACACAATATTTTTAAAATTTATGTTTCAGATCCTGTGTCTTATTTTAGATACCTTGGTATTATTCATGATTACAATCTATTGTACACATTGCGTGAGTGATTTTGTTTACGCAGTGAGTTGCTATTGTGTTTTGTTTTTGGTTTGCGTTTTGACACACCTTGCTTGGGTGTATTTTGTCACCAATTCACATAGTAAACATATGTACACCAAAAGTCAACTTACACCATTCTGTTTGTGAATCAATGTATTTTGGATTGTATTTTGAATGGTTTTGCTTTGTGTGTGAGCCCTTTGTTGCTGTGTTGACTCATTTTGCCCATTAACACCAATAAACCCTGTTAACAGAGTGTATATTTTAACTTGAGAGTTGGATTTTGTTTAAATCTGAGGTATTTTTGGTTGTTGCCATAGCTTTTAAAACTACTGTATAGAATTTTAATGAAGAATATAAATATGAAAATGTTCAGATAAGCTAACACAAGATCTATTGAAGGTTAGATTAGCAGAGCTCCCAGACCTGCTTTTGGTGTGTATTATATATTTCTGTGGCTAAGGCATAGGTTGACATGACTTCCTGACTGAATACCTTGTGATGGCTTGAATATGACAATACTGCAATACAATTGGACACAAGAATATTCTCCAGGGGAGCAGATATCTCATAGGTGATTGCAAGAATAACTGCACCTTAGATAATATGTTCAATTGAGCTGTATCCAGGAGCAATTTTTTCTGCCTAGATATTGTTGTGCTTTTCCCAGTTTAATTTTAATACAGTAGTTTTCAAAACTGTTCAGATAAATGTGTATTATTTAGTTTAGAACACATGAACTCAGTATAAAAACAAAATCAAAGTGGATCCAAATCTATTGTAATTTAATATAAATTCCTTAATTTTTGATTTTGTTTTTATACTGAGCTCATGCATTCTAAACTGAATAATATATGTTTATCTCAACAGGTTTGAAAACTACTATACCAAGCATGTTGCAAGCCTCAAGTTTCATGTTCATTGTTATAAAAAGACCTTCATAACAATTAAGTGAAGTCTCTTCCCCACAAACAGGGCAGAAATTTCACAGTATTTAGTTTAAAAATCCTAATATAATGTTTTTGCAAGGTGATTGTAAGGAGTTTTTCCATAGTAAGCAGTATGTTGGTCTCATTGGCGCCCAGAAAGCCCAAAGTGTCCCAAGACACTGCCTGGGGCACAGCAACAGAGGGACCAGCAACAAGGTCACTTATTTTTGCTTTAAAATCATCTATTGGGGTGGTATAGCATATTCAGTTTAGAAGCTGAACCAGATTACTTCTTGTCTTTGCTCCATCTTGGGTATGTTCTGGTATGACATAGCTTGAACAAAGCCCCAACCAAATAGGATAAATGGCTTTCAGAAGCCTTTGGGCAGAACAAAGGGGGCAAGGTGGAGCTTTGGGCCACAGTCAGAGTCATCTTCTGTTGGTTGTAGCTTACCAAGTTTATTTATATTTGGTGGTCAAGTTTTATCCAGTTTATCTAACATCCCTTTGTGGACTGCTGGTGTAACAGAAATTACTGGATAATATGAAGCTGTTTCTAAATGATGGGGAATTACCACCCAAATCCACATAGAATTGATTATTAACCACCAATGCAGCTTCAGTTATTTTTTGTGGAATTTCCAATTGTAACTCCAGGATTAAGTAGAACCAGTAGTCCTAACCAGAGTAAACCAAGATAAATGACCTGGGAAAGCATCAATGCATCTTTAGTGTAGAATTCTGGACATTGAGAAGGGACACAATTTTCAGTTTCAAGAATGGGGGGAGGAGCTACAAAATTGGCTGGCATGAAATTGACATTTGGAGGCGCCAACAACAAAGTTCCAGATGCTGGGCCCCATCTTCCTGAAATGATTTGGTTCAGAATCAGATTGTACGGGATATACCATAACAGCCTGATCACAGGATGCATTTTTAAAATTTAAAATTTAGAACTTGGGATAATTGATTTTTATTGAGTAAATTTAGGAAGACTCAACTCTTAGAGTTGAAACAGGGAAAACTATTCAATATATATCAGAAAAATTGACTAAGCAATACCACCTGAGTCTTGACCTCCTATTTCTTCTATGTTGCTAAGTAAGTATCTGGTCCAGGTTGCAAAGAATCCTTGCATGACTAGTCTCTGACAACCATACTTATTAACAAGCTCATATTGGGTGACCCTCATATTACGTCAATTTATCAACGTCAGTTTGAAAGGGGGAGCTGGTTTCAGCTGGCAGACTGGAGCAGCTGTGACCCATTTTCAATCAACTGTTTGGTTTAAATCTGTTAATTCAGTCAATTTTGATACAGGTTTTCCAGCCTTCTGAGCCTTCTTACTTGGACAGATAATACCCGGCATTATGGAGTCTACCATGACAGCTGGCATCAGAACCAGCAACACCCAAGGTATGTACATGGTTACTGTAAAAATTTTGTGTTGCCTGTGGTTTTAAAAGTTGCCTCACCATGCCTTCATGTTTGCCTAAATAAGATTAAAATGTAGTACTTTTTTTAATTTATCTTTACCTTCTTCTGTATTCTCTCTAGTTGCCCCTTTAACGGGCAGAGCCTCTCTAGGATTCTTGATTGCAGGTTGCTGGTCATATTGTGTTGGTTTCTGTTTTTTTACTTTTTAATTGCTCAAACATCTCTAGATCCTTTTCTCACGCCTCTGCTGTTGTGAACCTCTGTTGCTTGAATTGCAGGTCTTCAAGAACATCTTTCTGAACGTTTAGGAACCTGGCTGCAAGTCTGTCTGTTGTATTTGGTATCTTGTTTTTTAGCACCTTCACCATAAGTTTGTTTAATTTTTCACCTTCTAGCACCACCTCCTTAAGCTTGTCTTTCACGTTTTAGGTAACCTTTTTAAGCTTTTTTTACCAACATGTCAATCTCTTTAATTAATGCTTTCAATTCTGCCATGATGTTTTTATCCCACCCAGCCCCTTTTATACCAATAAAAAATCATAACACAACACATGTATGTCATTTGAGTTATACAACACAAAATAAATAGAAAATTAAACATTAGCATCCTATTTTTATTAGATTTAAATAAAGGTTTTTGAAAATTATATTGATAATCTACATAGTGTCTGTATATATCATGTCAATCCAGGCTCTCTACTGTAAATTCAGAACCTAAACGTAATTATGTGGGATTGTCAAATCCTTGGTCCAATTTTGAATCACTTTTGCGGGCAACTCAGCTGAGTGAAAATTAAAATATTAAATAAAATTAACCATTTAATTTGACTTTTTTTAGTTTATTTAAATTGGCAGATTTCAAATCTCTTGAGCAGATAACTCAACTAACAAAAGACAAAGCACAAAAAACAAATGCAAAATACATGAATCAGAAATGTGGGATTCTAATGTACAATTTAATATTTTCTGTATTTCAAACAAATCATAGACATCATGTAAAAATTAATGAATCTGAAATTGTGGGATTATCAAATCCAAGAACCAAGTTTCAAATCATAATTGCAAGGAATTTGAAATAAATATAATTTATGGGTGTCTCAAAAAGGATGTTAAAGGATCTAGAGTGGATTTGTGCTGATTCTTTTAGGAAGCACAGGCATTCTCAAAAATTACCCTATTCCAATTTAGGACGGCTAAAATTTTGATTGTAATATTCACCAACTTAACATACTTAACAATAAAATTGACTAAAATATACACTCCTCTTTTTGAGTTTAAAATTTTTAATAAAAAAACTTATTGTGTCTTCTTTCAATAACAACCAAGTCAACAAGCTGTTCTCTGGCCTTGACAAAATCATGCAGTGCTACACTGGGTCTCTTAACAGTGAAGCCTTTGTCTATGGCCACTCCCAACCTACAGGCCCCTCTGCAAGCCCCACCCAGGAGTGTGTTCTTTCTCCTGCAACTTCCAGAATGGCCCTGTTTGCCTATCATTCACAGGCAGCTGCCAACCCAAATCCTGGATCAACAATGGCATCCAGAACCAGCCAATTGAGCCAAGTGGTTACCCAGGGAAGCCAGAATCCAGAAACAGCCAATCAGATGGCAACATTCAGTTCCCAAGACAGACATATCCAACCTCCAGCCAATCAGCCTGCAAGACGCAGAAGAAAATTGATCAATCTAGAGGTTTTTCTCAAAATGGTTGAAAAGCAAGAAATGCTTATGTCTCTTGGGAAAATTGTGGCCACAATGGGTTTTGCAAAGTCCACTGTGGCTGCAACCCTGCGAGCCCACGCAAATTGTGACCTCCCTACCAAGAAGACCCCAACTGGTGCCCGTTCTTCAACTGAAGGTTAAAAAGCCCACCCTCTCATGATGGCTATTATGGAGTGTGACCTGTGGATGCCCCTGGTCCAGGTCCGTCTCCAACAGGGACTCCACAGCATTTTCACCAATAAGAGAACAGTGAATTTGTGGATGCACAGAGTTGTGGTTGCCACCAAACTCTTATCCAATCAGGCTCTCAGTGGCCCCAGTTTAGTGGATATTGACCTGTACAATGCAACCATTATTAATTTTATCAAAGGGAGGGCAATGAGGGCCTGTAATGACGTAATTTTCCTGTTGTATGCCAAGATTTCTGCAAGTATTCAAGACTATGGAGAAAAGCGTGTACAGTCTGACGTATACAAGCGTGGGCCAATCCTGTATCAATTTTTTGGGGTTTTTTGGCAGTATCCCCATTGGGGGTCAATAATTACTACGCCTTGTCAAACACAGCAGATGGGTATGCCTACCAGACAGAGCTCAAGGCCATTCTGGAGGAGTGGGCTACCCAAAATGCCGCATACACAGTTGTTCTGAGTGCTGAGATGGAGAAGCAGGAATGGGCAACCCAAGAAATCAGGGCTGCAGGGCATACCTGTTAGTCCTACCCCATCAACCACGCCAACATGCATCTTGCAGATGTATGTCTCTATAATTTCAGTTCTGCTCCCAGGTGCTTAAAGCCTGCCACATACAATGAACTGTGCACCCAAATTGATAAGGGTTATGAGCTTTTCCCTTCTGCATTTGTCCAGGACCTATCAGATCTTGTCATTTTCTATGCAAGTGATAGTGATAAGTCCAGAAAGGACTCCTGCATCCCCCCACACCAATCCATTTGTTTCACCAAGCCTGTATATGTGACAGAAGACAAATTTGAGCAATTGAAGCAATCAGCTCTTGCTGCCCCTTTCCAGTCAACAAACCCTGCCTCCCCAACCCCCCATCAAGCCACCTGCCTTCCAACCCTGACTCCCAAACCACCACCCATTCCCTCACCACTATCTCTGATGCCGTCCCTTTCACAGGCACAGATGAAGGCAATGTTCTTTCCGCCCATTCCCTCCCCTACTCATCTTTTGATGAGTAAGATAAAACTTTTCTTTGTGACAACTTATTAAAGTTGATTTTGTTCTTTCAGTTCATAATTAATAATCTATTTTTTACATTGTTAGAATTTCCCATATGTAAAGAATGTTTTACATTTGATGTGGTAACATATAATTTTTTCCATGGATATTTTCATTATTGTTAATAAATTAAATACCATAAATTTAAATATTGCATTAGAATATTGCAATTAGATATCAACTCTTGATATTTTGATATTATATACATAACCAAATTATTTTTTTTAATAAAATTCATTGTAAAATTGGCCTTTTTCATTTCAATTTATTGAAATGAACTGTGTTTATATTAGAGAGCCATTAACGCTTAGTATAATATTGATACATTGTACATTTTCAGTCTGCATATTTACCTATTGGTAATAATTCTGTAAACTTTTTAGTTGGATTTTGCGAGTTAATAATAATGTACTGTGTTATTAAATTACTGTTTATTATCATTAATTGGCTTATTTTCTTTGCTGTGGCAATTGTGTATTTTCTGATATTTACGCACTAGTATCCAATTGGTTTGTTTCACATCCAATCACACAGGTGATAGGAAATCAAGTTACTACCCTTAGACTGGATGTGGTTGGGGTGGCAACCATGCTTCCTATTGCCTGTGCAATTGGATGTGAAACCAACCAATTGGATACTAGTGCGTAAATATCAGAAAATACACAATTGCCACAGCAAAGAAAATCAGTCAATTAATGGTAATAAACAGTAATTTAATAACACATTACATTATTATTAACTCGCAAAATCCAACTAAAAAGTTTACAGAATTATTACCAATAGGTAAATATGCAGACTGAAAATGTACAATGAATCAATATTATACTAAGTGTTAATGGCTCTCTAATATAAACACAGTCAATTTAAATAAATCACAATGAAAAAGGCCTCATTTACAATGAATTTATTTAAATAAAATGAATTTGTTATGCATATGATATCAAAATATCAAGAGTTGATGTCTAATTGCAATATTCTAATGCAATATTTACATGTATGGTCTTTAATTTATTAACAATGATGAAAAATATTCACGGGTTGAAGGTAGTACTATAAAAACCAGTTTTTTGATATAATTCAAACAAAATGTCAAATATCTATAACTTGATAAACAAATTAGAAGCACACCTGCAAAAGTTTGTTTAAATAGAAAAAATATCAGGGAAATAGTAACAGAAAAGCTGGGTAACAAGGGCCAGACACTAATCCAGTCAAAATAAGATGCTCTGAATAAAGTAGGAAATATTATAGACAAAAAGAACAAAGAAGTGTTGCTCAATCTCCAGGGAACAATTCTATCAAGTATAAAGTTCAATGACACAGCCTACAATTTGTGGGAGTTCTGGCAGGGGGCTAAAGAAAACAATAAGAAGATCAAACTAATTGAAGGAACTGAAATCCCACAGGAAATAAACACCAACAAAGAGGGAAATAATCAAATGGAAACAGATGAAAACAAAATACAGTCAAGAAGCAGGAGCACCTCAAAAAAAAGAAAATTCAACTAATGAAAATCAAGAGGAAGCACAAGTAACACAGAAAATAAGGAAAATCAAACCCAGAAAAACAAATGAAGAGCAGCCAACGCTCATGAAGTTTGATGAAGGGGCGCCTGTGGCTGATGGGGCCACAGGGGAAACAATCAGTAAGCCTTTTTATGTTTTACTTATATTTACTTTAGTTATAACTAGGGATGAGGACAAGGTCTCAGAAGTGGCAGCTTTTACACCAAGTTGGTTTTACAGGGGTTATCAATCACTGGTAGCCCCTGTAAAACAAATAAATAAAAATCAAATAAATAAAATAGTACAAGATAACATCAATCAATATGCAACAAAAGACGCAATGAATAGGGAATTCAAAGCGCCAGAAGGAAGCTCAACCTGGGTCAAAGAAGCCTATGAAGTAGGCACAAGTATCAACTTCAAAGGAATTATGGATATCCAAATAAATGTCAACATGAATGTCAACAAATATATATTCAAATGCCTTAAACATTTTCCATTTTTAACTATGAACGCATATGAAATAAAGGCAACCACCAGAATTAACTCATTCTGCAAGTCAACTTACTGAATGTTGACAATTTTTCAACATTCAGTAAGTCAACATTATTTTAGTATTTATCTGCCGGAAGCGGGAATTTCCAAAACTAAGCTAATTTTTCATAGTAAATTATTAAGTCAGAATTGCAAAATTAAAAAGGAACAGGCATAATGTTGGTATCATTTAAACAAAGGCTTATTTTTAAGCCAAAAAACTAATATAACTTACTATAAAAATGTAAGTTTCTTTGTACTTTTACATTAAGGTCAACTCCAGTAAGTAATATCTGGATGTTGACCCCAAATAAGAATCCATAAATTTCTTAATAACATACACAATATTCTAAAAATAACTACTTTTTATATTTCATACTACTGTTTTTATTAAATATATATTAAGATAAGCATTGAACAAAGACATATGTCAACTTTTATAGTGTTCTTTGTATTATTTAGATATTTACTATTATTCTAAACTTGCTGGATAAACTATAGCTTATTTCTGGAAGTCCACTTAAGCCAAAACACATATGTTAAAACTAGAATTTATATATGTACTTATAAGGTCAACTTTGTGTCAAATTGATGTGTCACTTAAATTACAACAAAGGGGTCCAGCTAAGCAAGCAAAGTGACATAATTTAAGCAAAATTTAATGGGAGAGTTACTATAAAAGAACGCTGACTGCCTGAATGTTGACACCTTCACTGGTTTATTAGTAAAGCACTGCCGCTTAAAAAAAAGCACACATACAAGGTATGATAATTCAGGCCAAAGTACCCAGGGCTGTACTTTAGACTTCCCTCTACAATCCCTATTATTTAGTTTTTGTAATTTACATACAGTAGTTTTAAAAGCTATGGCAACAACCAAAAAACCTCAGATTTAAACAAAATGATTTCAGATTTGAACAAAATCCAAGTTGTGCAAGCTTCAGGATACAATTAATTTATAAAGTTTCAGTTAAGAAATGAACTGTCAAACAAAAAACAAAATTTCACTAGCCCATTATACAAAATTATATCAAACATCAAGTGGTGTAGTTCAAACCACAAACAAAATGAACTGATGCAACAAGTGAAATGGATGGATGCTGTTCTGGAGTATATTATAATACAATCAGGATTCATATGAGGCACCAACAGAAGGACTAAAATGAAACAAAATTTGAGCAATCTAAAAGCAAGATAACACAAGCACAAAACAAAATGAACTCACACAAGATGTGTAGTATGAGCAGCCTAAAATAGAAAAATAACAGTTTAACAGCCAATCAACAGCTATCTAATTTAGAAACAGAGGTATTTTATTCATTTTCATGGTTC
This sequence comes from Entomophthora muscae, assembly GCA_014839935.2. Classification (NCBI taxonomy): domain Eukaryota; kingdom Fungi; phylum Entomophthoromycota; class Entomophthoromycetes; order Entomophthorales; family Entomophthoraceae; genus Entomophthora; species Entomophthora muscae. Next base: position 4,461 of record QTSX02007422.1, on the reverse strand, counting down.
CAGATTTGTATGAAAAGGTTTTGAGAACCTTCCAAATATGGGCTCAAGATTACAATAAAAATAAATCATTAAAATTTAAAATTTCTACTTTTAGTGATTTTATCCTAGGTTTTTTTACAATGGTTTTTACTAGCAATATCTTTGACAGCACAAGCAGCCAAGCCAGCAGCAGCCAAGCCAGCTTCAATGAAGGCAAGGCTCAGAACGTGGAGGCACCTGTTTACACCCAAGCCTCTGAGGCGGGTAACAAGGAAGCTGACCTGTACCTGACCACCGACCCCTATGGCTTTGACTTGTTCAGTAGTCACATAGTGTCTAGCTCTGCCCCTGCTCCCGTACCCACCCCTGCACAAGCTGCCTACCAACCAACCAATCAGGATGGCAACCTTGATTTGGAACAACTTCCTGCCACCAGCCAACCTGCCCCCTACAGCCAATCAGGCTTCAGCTCCCGCAGCCCAGTGCCCCATGCAACAAATCATCACCGCCCAAATTCTCCAGGAAATCGTGGTACTAAACCTACAGGGTCTGTCATAAGACCAAATTGCCGCCCAGTTGCAATTCACCTGAGCCACAATAATGTGGGAATTAAATAACTTAATGAATAAGGGGAATCTGATTGGGAAGGCCAAGAAGCCTAAGAAGGCCCCCAAGTCCCAAATCAATAAGGCCTACCCAATCATGCTTGACCTCCTCCAACAGGACCCCAAGCTTCCCTTAACCCAGGTCCGGAAGCAACTTGCACATCATGGCATTTGGGTGTCTGAGCGCATGGTGCAGCTCTGGATGTATGGGAAGGTGGCTTTCATACAGGTTCTTACCAATTTTGCTGGCAACTAATGGGATGGCGCTGAGGATTCCCTGTATGACACTGCCATCAAATCAACCCTGTTCTAATGCCTGACTAGTCTAACTGATGATGTCATGTTCATCTCTTATTACAAGCTATCAATAGCTTTTGATGATTTTGGCAAGCAAGGAAGAGCTGCCACTCAAAAAGGAAGGAAGAAGGTCAAGAAGGGGATGTTCATTGGTGCATTTCTGGCTATTTCAGCCAAGGGTTTTGTCTACTATTAGACAAACCCAGATTTCATCAATGACTACTCATACAGCCACATCCTAGGTGCATTACTCAACTCCTGGGATGGCTCAAATTCCAAATACTGGGTTTTCTTGAGCCACCAGATGGAGGGTAGCTCCACTGCCCTTGAGGCCATCCAGGGACGCGGGCACCAGGCCTCAGTCTACCCTGCCAGCCATGCAGACGTCTATCTGGCTGATGTTGTCTTCTTCAACATGGGATCCACATTACAGGAGCGCCGCCCTCAGGCTTTCAACAACCTCTATCTTGGGGCCCTTGACCACAATTTTCTCTTTGGCCACCAGATGGTTGCTGAATTGTTTGCGCAAATGGTTTTCCATGTGAAAATGGGCAACCAGTCACATAAGGATAAGTGCTTTCCACCTTGGGCCACTGCCACCTATCAGCCCATCTAGCCAATGACCAATGAGGAATATGACAAGCGTTATATGGCAGCCATCACGCAAAATCCTCCTGCCTCCACCCCCGCCACCAACACCCCTCACCTTCAAGCCCAACCCACCCAATCCCAGACCCCCAAGGCCAGCACTGCCTCTACGTCTTCCTTCCCGCGCTATTCTGCCTCCTAGGCATCACTCTCTCCTGCCCCAATAAACCCCTGTCACCAAACATTTTCTATTTATATTATCTTTTTTTTGAATTTCAATTGTTCGTATTCTCTTTGTTTATAGTTGGTTTTATTCTTTATGTTCAGCTTATTTCTATAAAATCATATATTTACTATGTTGTGTATCTAGATCCAGAACACGGTTATTTTTAGCACTTAAATACACCCCTTGTGAAAATATTAACAACAATTTGGTGATCAGCTAAATTTGAATTAGAAAATTATAATGTTAACTGTTTTTAGATAAAGTTGTTACTGATCAAATTCAAAACCTTAATGATAAACTTTAAGCCAATCAGGAGCCAAGTGATAAAGTGATTGTTGTGACATAAAGGGTCATTCAATAATTCTTTGGTGTATGTGCGCTAATTAATATGATTGGCTAGATGTTTTGCCATTGTACGCTGTGACAGTCCACATGTTTGGTGGTTTACAGGCGGGGCTAATGTTGGCCAAGCAAAAGTTTGGTTGTTTGTTGCAGGTAGAGGTCTAGTAGGGAATGATGGCTACTAGGCACAGTAAGGACTAGCTAGTAGGTGTAAAGCCTACTAGAGGCAGATGTTGCCTCCACCCAGCAGAAGATATTGGCTGCTGTGGGCTAGAGTTCTTTGCCTAGCAGGGAACTGTGGCTGCAAAAGGGTGAAGAATGAGATAGCTAGCAAGGAACTTTGTCTGTTTGAGGTGGAGAAGGTTTTTGACCCCTGGCGGGTAACGCGGGCTGCCAGGGAGGGGAAGAGCTTTGAGGGCTCTACGTACCCTGATACGCTTACAGGAGGTCTGTGAGCAAGCATTCTACCTAACAGACTGGTAGGGTGTCCTTGTTTATGCCCCTATGGGGCTTTTGAGGAGAGCCCAGAGTGAGCATTGGAGGGTATAGATTTGCTTGGAGGTGTCACCAAGGCGGTTTGCTTGGGGAAGCAAGCTGCAGAACTTGGTGTGATCATGCCTCTGGGAAGTTGAGCTGATTACTCTGCAACTGAAAGCCTAGACTTAATCACCTGGGTGAGTAAAGACAACACATAGACATTAATCTATGGGTGAAATGCCTAAGTAGATTGCCACTTGCAAGGGCCCAATCAAACACCAGTTCAATGTAGACTCATGCCTGGGTCTACAGGTTCTGGTAATGGGGACTGAGATAAAGAACCAAGGTGGTTCACAGAATCAGTAGAGAAGACTAGTGAGAGGAACTGTTTGATCACAGAGAAGGCTAGTTGAAGGACTGTTGGTTCATTTTGAAGTTTGGAACCAAAATGGTCCATTGTGCAGGTAAACCAAGATAGTTCCTAGTGAGGATAAGTTGAAGGGGTCAAAAATCATGATGCAGAAGTAGCTGGTCATGATAAAGGAGTATCCAGAGGACTTATAGGCTGTTTAAAGACTGAAAAGAATCTGTTCTGTGAACCAAGATGGACTGTTTGCTAGTTAAGCTGAAAAGCTGGAAGATGTGGTTGAAGAGCTAGCTGAAGAACCCAAAGATGATGGTGAAGAACTGATTGTCTGGAGAAATGAGCCAAGATTTTGCTGAATTGATTTTCCAAAAGTGGAAAAATGTAGGATGTTTGCCTTGGTTTAGTAGTAAAATCAAGAAGGAATGTGGATAGAAGTGTGGGTAAGATATTTATTTATTAAGTTGCTAGGATAGATGAAGGTATGTTGCTATGAGAGCTGGATACAAAGTTGCTTTGGTGGGATGTTTTCCTTGGATTTTATCAGATTTGTAAATATATGGGGAAAACGTTGAAGAGGACCAGAAAGAACAGTTTAAATAGTATCCTACTATTTAAATGGGTTTAGGTTGAATGCAGGGAGAACTGCTGCTGGAATAATGGACTGGTTAACGCTTTGATGGTGAGGGGTTGTTGCTTTGAGCAGTTTGAGCTTTGGAAATTATTTTCCTAGTTGGATCCCAGTGGAACTTCAGAAATAGTCTATTTCTGCGCTCTGCATTCATTGGTTAAGTTCTGTCAGGTTTCCTGATGAAAAAGATTGGTTGGAAGCCAAAAGCTTAAAGTATAAGTAAGGAAATAGTGAATTAATACTTTAAGCTTTTGAGAAAGTATGTAAGCTTAAGTTATTATAGAAAAAAGTGAGTTGCAATGGTTTAAACTTCTGAAGAAAGCCATTTTGAAGGCGGAACCGTTGGGAAAAGGACACTATAAAAAGGTGGCTAGCTGGAAAGTTACAGGGTCTTTTTGAGAGGTCTTTCCAGGTCTTTGACAGGTTTTTCTGAGGCCTTTTGAGTTTCTGCCAAGAGGTTTTTGGAAGCCTTTTGATCACCAGTAGGATCTTTATTGGACTGACAAGTGAAATAACAATGCAACTGGAGCTATAAAGAGAGCTGAAGCCCATAATAACGGAGCAGGAGCCCAAGAATAAGAAGCTGGATCCTAAGTGCAGTGCCAGAGTCCAAGTTTAAGGAGCAGGAGTCCAAGTCTAAGGAGCAGAAGTCCAAGACTAAGGTTCAGGAGTCCAAGACCAAGTACAAGGAATCCAAGCTATTGTTGGAGGACTCCAAGTATTGGCAAATCCACATTGTTTCCTTGACTCCCTGGGCCATATACCAGAAGGTTTCTAAGGGGATCTTCCTTCTGAGAGTGAATAAAAGCCCATTTTGACCCTTATACATATTTCTGAGATACATTTTTCCTTACTATAGAATGACAACCCCTTCCAGCTGGTCCCTGACTACAATCCAGGACACACTTTGGGGACTGATGGACAGGAACCCCACATATACCATTGCCGCTGT
>QTSX02007421.1:0-65218 GCA_014839935.2 Entomophthora muscae | reverse complement strand
TTGTGAGAGAGGGGGGCTAAACTAACTAAGTTTGGCTCCCATCCCGGTGTAACAAACCACCAGGATGCCATCCAGTGCAGAACTGGGATGGCCGCTTGGAGGTGGGACCACAGGGAGGACACCGGGGACAACTGAGGGAAGTAGGTATTCAAACCCATCAGTATCAGGCCAGTGAGCAACCAGGGAGTGCAGGTAGGAGCGGGAGAGGACACCTTGGAGGGCCTGGGGGTACTGCATGCCTCTGGACCACGTTGGGGAGGGGAGGCATGGGAGGCGCTACTTCTTCAGAAACGGGTGAAGTAAGGTCCACAGTGTCCAAGTCCAAATCATCACACGTCAGGCTCTTGACCACAGCCTCTCCAGAAAAGAGAAGACTGTTGGGGAGGTCCCAGAGACTGGCAGGGTCTCTACCTACCAGACGGGCCGACAAAGAGATTTTCCCCCATAAATCAGGGGAGGTGGACCACAGAAGCAGCAAGAACAAAGCCAAGGAAAATACCACAAATTTGAGAGCTGGGAGTATCATAGGAATGTTCCTCACAAAATTTGGAGTAGGACAGTATACTTTTCAGATAAAAATAAGGCAGAACAAGGGCTGATAGGGTATACTTATCAAAACAGGCCCAAACTGTAGCAGAACGGGTCCAGAGGGCTTTACAATGATTGTGAGAGGTTTGAGAAGAACGGCAAGCAAGAGCGGGTTTGAAATCAATGATTTTAATAGAAAATTCAAAATAATAATAGGTATTATAAGGAAAATCAATTGAAAATTTGAGTTTTTGAACTCTGTTTCAAAAGCAAGAACAGGAAAGGCAACTACTAGATGAACCAATACTAGTATAATGAACCAGAAGAGAAGCCGGGTTCAAAACCGGCTGGCAGAAGGTAAGCTTGGAACAGAAACTAACACCCTAATCTTTAGGCTATAGGAACTCAAAACTGGGTTCCAAATAAACACAAATATAAAATAAAGTGCAGAATAGCTCCAAACTTTAATATTATTAGAAAATAGACAAGCAGGGGACTAGAAGTCCCCTTGCTTGCATAAAAGGGATGGGCTGCAAATAAGTTGGGTCACATGACAGTGGAACCAAATCTAATTAGCTGGAGGCAAAACTTTGCTAGGCAGGGGCAGGGGGACTGGAGGGTTTCATTCCAATTTCCGCGGTCAGATCTGATTGGCTGGAAGAGGCACTGGTCATTTGGAATTCACTTGTGTTGCTCAGTGCCAATGTGGTGGCCTCTGATTGGCCAGCTCTAATGATTTTTAGAAGTGGGCAATACCAAGCTAATAAGTAGTCCAAATTAACCAGTGTTTCTTCCCAGGAGGGAACAACCAAAGGCAGAGGTTCCGCAGGGTAGGCCAGCACAAACCTCTCATCTACCGTGTGAGCCAAATCATTTAAAGAATTAAGGGGTTTGGCAGGCGTTTTAGAACCTTTCTTGGTACAACGAGGGAAAATTGAGCAATCCAAAGCCAGAGGTGGCAGTGAATTTACAGTGTTGACCCATTTCGCCCATTCACGCCAATAAACCCTGTTAACAGAGTGTATATTTTAACCTGAGAGTTGGATTTTGTTTAAATCTGAAATTGTTTTGTTTAAATCTGAAGAACTTTTGCTTGTCGCCATAGCTTTTAAAACTACTGTAACTGCTAATACAAACAAAAGGATTGTTGAGAAATAGAAGTTTAATTCTGGAATATTGCCATTAGAAGTTGAGATAATGTAAGGTCTGAAGGCTTGGGGTAAATTATTGTAAACTAAGGCCTTTAAACCAAGAATATTTATTTGTTAAGTATAAAAAGGTAGGCAAGGTTTGTAACAATAACTGTAATAAGGCTCCTAAATTCTTATAGGAAGTGAAGTAGGGACTAAGGCAATTGATTAAACCTATAAAAATAAAATAAAGACCAGTCTTAATGACAGAAGTTTTGGTTAAGAAATCAATTTCTAAGTCTGGGAAGTGATCATCACTAGCTGGGGGATTGAAACTGTCAACAATTAAAGTGTGAGTACCACTATAAAAATTGCCTAATTGATGGAAGATATAGTCAAATGGAACCATTAAACTAAACTAGAATGATAGAAGATAAAAATTCAAAGAGAAAAAACACAAGCCACAAAACCTAACAAGTACCTTTTGGGGTGCAAGTCAAACAATCTCAACTTAAGTTGAGAATGGGCAGAACACAAGCTTTTATTTCAGCTTGGGTTTTTGAGGTGATGGTAGGGGAAAAACAACTAGCCAAAGGTGGCTAAATGGCTTGGTATGTAAAAATCAGACACAAGCACATGTTTCTTTTGACTTAACCTTTAAAGTTAAGTAAAAAGGAAAGGGAGATGAAACAGGGAACAGCAGCTCTGCTTAGCAGCTGAGGATAGAGCAACAAGCAAGCAGAAGGAAGGAAAAATAGAGTCTGAAGTGCTGGCATAAGCCAAAGATAAAAAGCAAAAGGTAAACAAGTTTGGATTAGTTGATACTAACCCTAGTGTAAAGGTGGTGGGTTCGAGAATTGTCCTGGTCTAAAGGTAACTTCAAAAATGCATTTTACCCGTTAATACAGATTAAATTGATCGGTTAATCAAGGGAATGATAATAGGGATACATTGAAGAGTGAAATTTGTTGATTTGAGCCAAGGATTAAGATAAACTGTTGATGATCTTGAGAGTTTGTAGCAGCAAATAGTAAGAAGGGAGAATCCTGACAGAATGGGTGGACATTGATGTTGACCATTTATGGAAGGTAAAGAATTTCTGAACTCAAAGGCAAAATTGACCAAATCTTTGCACATATCATTATTTGAAGGCCATATCAAAATAGCATTAATGGCACAATTTCCGACACCTGGGTTGACATGCTGCCAACAGCACTTATGATATGCAGAACACAATTTAACCACAATACAGGCAAAAGCCCGTATGAACCTGTCTATGGGCATAAGCCCGCCATTGTTAGTACTACAGCAGGACCCAATTACCTCTACCCAAGAAGTTACCAGACAGTAGCAACCCTGACGTACAACAGCCAAGAAGGACATGGAAAGAGAAAGGGTTGAGAGAGAAGCAGTCCCACTACAACAAGAACGCTTCCATATCAGGGACGAGATCTAGGACGTTAACCACAACATACACAAGTTAGACCAAGGATTATGAGGACCAGGCATCGTCATGGAAGTCAAACCTAACAACACTTACCTCTTCAAAGATATTGTTGCTCAAACAGAGCTCTTGTGTATGCATCATGACCTCCTTTGCCTGTGCAAAGCAAGAACATCACAATGTAACTCCCGGCTTCCTGTACCCAATGCAAAACTGGATCAGTACCAAGCCTAAATCCCTGACACTCTCAAGAAAATTCCCAAGTTTCCACCTTCCAGCACCCCAGGGGGAGATGTCACAACATCTTTGATTACTCCCTCTCAGGAAACTAATTCCCCAAGTGACCTGCCAAATGATTCACTAACTAATTAATAAGTCAGTGGCACTACTATCATTTGGCCACTATTATGGGGATCTCACATTTTGAGTCCTAATTGGAACAATACTTGAGTAAGCCTCATGACCAAGATGGAACATTACCCAGATAAACCCCATGACTACCATGACATACATGGACAGTATGTGGCTTCCCATGAAACTATATAATCCTCTATATTCATATTAAATAAAGTATCATTCTCTTCTTAATTTCCCCTTTATATCGTTTATTATAGTTCCCAGAAGTATATACATGACACCACACTGATTCAAAAATAGGTTTTAATTTAGGATTTATATTTGGCGCAGTGAAAATAGGGAGCCCAACTAGGCATATTTGTGAGGAGTTAAAATAGAGCTTGTAAACCAAGTAAGGAAGATTTGTTTAAAGGTTCAGCAATAAAAGGGAATTGGAGCTTGACAGTTTAAATGTGGCAACCTAGGTTTGCGGAGTAGCTGGTAGAAAGCTAGGAGTCTGCTGAGCTTAATGTTGCCACAAGTTAAAAAGGATTTTAAATGAAGATCTAAAAAATATTTTGAAAAATTCAAAGGAGATGGTACAGCTAGGAAGCTGATTTTATGAGTTTAATATACTTACTTAAATCCTGAGAATGAAAGCTAAATAAATGCTAAACAGAAATTGAGTTGATTTTGAAACTTGAAAAAATGAAATAAAGTTGGAGTCTTGATATCAAAGGAAGAACTCTACTTCGGATAAGTATAGTTTGAGGCTTAACAATCATAATTATAAGTTTAAGTTGTCGCATGCTTCTTTATTGGGAGGGTAGTTTCCACAAAAATAATCTTCCAAACTTTAAGTCTCATAGTTGAAAATAATGCAGGTTATGCTAGTTCTCTGCAAGCCATGGCCAATGATTAGCTGCCGAATGATTCAAATTAGATTAGCAATCGTCATAAACCTTAAAAAAGAGGTTTATTTGGGGGTTTCGGCAACAAATGTTGATATTTGAAATCAGTCTCGATAAGCATGGCTCATGTAATTTATAGAGTCCTGATGAAATCCTTGAGGCATGAATTCGCTGCCAACACTGGAATTCATTAGGCAGCCATAGGAAAAGAGCAATGACCAGGGAAAAGCGAAAGAAACAAAACACTAAAAACAATAAAAATCCAGAATGGATTGTTTTTTATTAACTTTTTGGGATCGACGTTGTCTTTCCAGCTAGAGTACAAATACAGTACAGCAGTCTATCTGTAAAGTTGGATGCTGGAAAACTATTTGTTTTTCATTAGCTTTTAGTTTTATTTAAGTTGGGTTAAAACAATACTTGTATTCAATTATGGAAGCAGAGAAATTCGAAAACGAGGAAATGGATGTGACTGTGTATGATTTATAAGATTTTGTTTTTTTTAAAACTAGACTAAGATGTTTATCGTTTCATTGTCTTTGTTGCCTTCTCACCCTTTTTAGAGCTGCTGCTTCCAATGAAGTCAGTGGAAGAAGTCGTAACAAAAGAAAGGTTAATTATAAGGTACGTGTAAAGCTGTTTTTTTGAATAGTACATTTAGTAATATTTTGCTTATAGGAACAAGATTTGTTTGATGAATCACTTTCAGAAGATAATTCTGAGCCCAAAGTAAATACTCCTCCCCCCAAAAAAGGTCGCAAGCCTCGTAGTGATATGCCTAAGGCTGTACCCTATGTACAAGTTAGCATTCCCTTTGGTACTGATGAAATTGAAACCCTTTTGTCGTTCCGCACCATAGAAGGCAAAGAAGAATTCCTGGTTAAGTATAAGTATAAGAGCTATCATCATGTTGAGTGGCTTTCTCAGAGTCAAGTGGAGGCTGCTATGAATTTGGCCAAAAGCCGTATAAAAAAGCTGAAAGAACAATACCAGCTCACTCCTTCTAAATTTGATGAGCCTTTCAACGCTGTCCACTTAGAAGTTGATCGGATCCTAGATGAAGGTGAAATATCTGACCCCAATAGCACCGATGGGTTTGTTGTTTATGTCCTTGTTAAATGGGTTGGGTTGGCCTACGATCTTTCCACTTGGGAAAAGGTTTCTAAAGTTGAGGAGCTTGACATGGAAAAACTTGAGGAGTTTTATGCCCGCCAAAGAATGCCGACCGACATTCCTCCCTCGAAGGTTGAACGGCCTAAAGTTGAACAGTTTGTCAAATTAGTTGAATCCCCTGCATTTAAGGGAGGAAACTTGCTTCGCGACTATCAGCTTGAAGGCTTGAATTGGTTTCTCTACTGCTACCATCACAGGCGGTCCTGTATCATGGCTGATGAGATGGGACTAGGAAAGACGGTGCAATCAGTTTCGTTTCTTCATCAGACTTACTACAAATGTGGAGTACGTGGCCCTTTCATAATTGTTGCTCCTCTCTCAACCATTCCTCACTGGGAAAGAGAATTCCGAGGCTGGACAGATCTAAACACCATTGTTTTTCATGGCAATCACACCAGCAGAAATCTTATTGTTGAGACCGAGTTCTACTACAAGGACTCCAATGGGGATCCAATCACTAATCGCTTCAAGTTTGACGTTCTCATCACAACATATGAGATGCTAATCAGTGGCCTTTCGCTTCTCAAGCCCATCTCTTGGAGAGTGGCTGTTTTTGATGAGGCCCATCGTCTCAAGAACCGAAACTCCAAGGCTCTGGAAACACTTAAGCTTTACAAGCTGGAACACCGGGTGTTACTCACAGGAACACCACTCCAGAACTCTGTGACAGAGCTGTTTAGTCTGCTGAACTTTTTAGACTGTGAGAGGTTTCCTAGTGAGGCTGACTTTCTAAAGGAGTTTGGGGATCTCAAAACTAGCGCAGAAGTGACAGAGCTACAAGAAATTCTAAAGCCGCTCATGCTCCGTCGCTTTAAAGAGGACGTTGAGAAGAGTATCCCTGACAAAGAGGAGACAGTGATTGAGGTTGAACTAACACGTGTCCAAAAGGGTTGGTACCGTGCCATTTTAGAGAGGAATTTCAGTTGGATTCAGCGGGGTGGCGGCAGGGCTGGCGAAGGGCCGTCACTCAATAATATCGTGATGGAGCTGCGCAAGTGCTGCAACCATCCCTTTCTCATTGACAGTGCCGAAGATAAGATATTGCAGGAGCAGAATGTAGTGTCATCAGAGGACTACACCCGCGTGTTGGTGGAAGCATCTGGCAAATTGGTTCTTCTAGACAAGCTCCTTCCCAAGCTGAAGAGTAACGGCCACAAGGTGCTTATCTTTTCACAGATGACGCGTGTTCTTGATTTGCTTGCTGAATATCTCGCTCGCTGCAACTATGGAGTTGAGCGCATTGATGGTCGTGTAAAGTCAACTGATCGACAGATTGCTATCGATAGATATAGCACTTCGCCTGACTCGTTTGTGTTTCTGTTATGTACCCGTGCAGGGGGTGTTGGTATTAATCTCACTGCCGCCGATACTGTCGTTATTTTCGATAGCGATTGGAACCCGCAGAATGACCTTCAAGCTCAAGCGCGTGCTCATCGGATTGGCCAAACTCGCCCGGTCAAGATTTATCGTCTCCTCTGCGCCAACACCTATGAACGCCAGATGTTTGACCGTGCTAATCTAAAGCTCGGCTTAGATAAAGCTGTAATGCAAAAGATGACATCCTCTGAAACTGCTGGGCCTGGCCTTACTAAGAAGGAAGTTGAGGAGCTGCTCAAGCTCGGTGCCTATGGGGCGCTCTTGGATGATGATGAGAGCAACAAGTTTTGCGCAGAGGATATTGACCATATCCTTGAGCGGCGTAGTGTTGTTGTGCAGCACAAGGGAAACCAAAAGGGCACTGCATTCTCCAAGGCAAGCTTTTCTACCTTTGATAACGACACAACAGACCTCAACGACCCTGACTTCTGGAACAAGTGGGCTGATAAAGCCAATATTGACACCACTGAAGCAGTCTTTTCCAATCCCTTAATCATTGATCATCCCCGTGAGCGTCGTAAAGCGGCCCGGTTTGAGCAGATTGTTGTTAAAGAACCAAGTGAAGATGGCATAGATTCCATTTATGAAGAGGATGAGGAAGAGCCGGAATCAGATGACGTCTCTGAGCCAGAGATAATAGAAAAACGTATCTGGCGTACCTCTGAGCGTACAGCGCTTGAGCGTTCACTTATGATATATGCCCTTAATGATTGGGAGAGTGTCCAGCTCTCAAATCCTAAACGCTCTGTGAAAGATGTCCGAGCAGCCGGACTTCAGCTGGTGCTATGGCATCTGAGTTTCCCCGACGCCATCCAGGCTGTTGCCGGCATAGATGCTCCTCAGCTGGAAGCCGATTTAAAGGCGGCGCTTGCGGCTGAGCATCGCCGCAACGACGCAGGGGAAGAAATAGATTGGCCTAAGCTCTTGCTTGAGGACAAGATACCATACCCCGACGCCACCGAGCAGCAGATCCAGGAATTTCGTTCTTTCCTTAATGCAGACTACATTGAACGCAATCCCAGAAAACCCAAGGCACTTCTCTTGCGTATTCAGACAATGTATCGCATTTGCGAGCTTATGGTCCCTAATGACGGGCCTTGTATTCCTCCAGTGGCACGCTCTTCTAATAATCCTGCGCCATGGTGGACTGAGACACATGATCGAGATCTGCTAATTGGGATCAAGCGACATGGCTATCTGCAATATGCCCAGATTCGGACCGATCCCGACCTGTGCTTTTCAGAGTTGGTGTTTGATGAAAACGTTGAAGGGGCGGTAGCTTGGCCCCCAGGGGTGGAAATTGGGTCCCGTCTACGACGTCTTATCATAACATTCAACCGAGATCTTTCTCGGCCTGATGCACCCAAACCTACATCTATCCCTGATCGAGTTGACTCATGGTTCCCCAAGGCAGTTAAGCGCTTCCTTGTATGTATGTCATCATATGGCCTTCAAACAACCTCAGCTGATCTATCATCTCGAGTATGGGATCAGTTCCGCCTTCTTTCTGAACTTAGACAACGATCTGACAGTTCACTTGAGACTCTACTGCATTGTATTGTCTCATCGTATATGGGTGTTTTAGAGAGCTCAGAAGGGTGGGAAGTGCGTAAACGCAACGAGGATGTTGTGGAATTTGGTCATCAGTTACTGAAAACTTTGACTCCTGCCAAGGTTATGCCATCCTTGCGCTTGGAAACCCCTACTCCTGAAAAGGCTAAGCGCCTTATCAAACGCATTATGCTGATTCATGCATTCCGCCAATTGCTGAACGAAGCCCCCAGCTTGTCTGCACTTGTCAACACTTGCGGTCGCATCAATGGTTTTCCTGCGTGGTGGGATTCTAAAACCCATGGTGTCATCTTTGCGCATGCCATCTCGACTTATGGTATTGGTGGGTATGATTTTATCATTCGTGATGGATCTATGCCCTTTGGCCACGTTTCTGAAGAAAACTGGCCAAAAGACATGTATATTGTCAAATTCATTGAGCGTCTACTCGCCCTCAACACTGCCAATATTCATCGTGCTCGAGCCATTGTACACCCATCCACTCCTATCAGCTTCATGGTTGTAGATTCTGCCCAGGGTCCTGCAATGGTGGCTTCGTCCAGTAGTGGGGGGCTTCCTGCTGTATCATCCCATCCAGAAACCCCCACTCTTAAGCGCAGGGGTCGCAAGCGTCTTATGCGCTCCTCTCCTGCTTCAAACATATTTCGACATGTCAGCATGGATTTAAGTTCACGTCCACGTTTACCGCCTGTGCAATTACATGCCTCCTCAACTGCGCCTTACCACCGCGCTCCTGTCCCATCGACTGTGTCCCATCCTAGACAATCTACCCTTAGTCATGAGGTGTTGGCCAGAAACGCCAATTTCTCTTCTGCCAGAGATCAACGTGCCCCCATGGGCCGCAAAAGCACTGCTAGGATCAGACATGCCTTTGTGCCCCAACAAGCACGCGCACCTAGCCCAACTACGTCTCCTACTACAGATACTGCATCGCCTCCTAATGTCGTGACAACGCTCGCTGATTTGTCTGATTCCTCATCTAATCTGACATCTCCTATTCAGAGCGGTAATATGGCCCCAGCTAATAGTGTTTCTTCTTTATCTTCATTAGCAACTTCTCCCATTCGCCCACCCATCAACGGTGTTGGGTCTTTGTCTTCACCATTCTCTGAATCTTCACTGTCACCCCTGCCTCGTAATGACTAGTGAGTATACTACTAACATGTCAGCCCGTCGTTGTACAGGTAGGCCAATAAAAAGCTAAACCTAGTGATAAACCAGTTCATTTTAAACATGCTGATTTTCAAATCTACATCTTATCCTTTTTTTCCATTGTTCTGTCATCTTAGTTATCTAACCCAAATTTAAACATCCTCCCACCAATCTCGATATGGGCTTGTTACCTAAGCATCCAAACTTGTATGCTTACGTCGTAACTGTGCTGTATTACCAGAGTTACACCAGGAAAATATTTGAGAACCAGACAATTCTTTATTGGGTTATGGAAGATTATATAGCTTGAGTGAACCACTTTAGGGGGAACAAGATTGTGACAATCAATAGAATTGGGCAGGGGGTGGCTTGATCCCGGTAAGGAGTGAAGCACACAATTGAGTTGCCGCTGGGATGAGATCGTCATTAGTTCTTGTTCCCTGTTTTGGTAATTCAAGTTGACTTCTGCATCTGGCTTCGAGAGTTGGGGAAGTCAGTTTGAGCAGCACAGGGTCTCTTGTGCAGACTTTGCTGGGGGTCAACCCCGCTGTTTTGACACCCCTCGGCTGAGGGCTTGCCTTCTCTGCTGGAAGGTCTGTGGGAAGGTTGTCAGGGGCATGGGCTCCATATTTTGTTGCAACCGAGTTTCCAGACTCGCCTGCCAATGTATCTTACAATACACAGGGGGCGCTCAATGAGTCGCCCCTTGACGTATCTAACGACATGAATCAATCTGATGACAATATCAAATGGCGGGTACTTCATCCTAATTAGGAGCGCTACCAATTTGACTTGCTGATCCCCGCACGGGTTATTCCTTGGCTTCAAACCTTACATGGAACTTCCCACTATGCCACCCCCTTGTGGCCTTGTGGCTTTCCCCATATAGTATACTAATCACAATATTCTACAATAAACAATACCTTATTCTATTCATTCTTGTCCTTTCTATTAGACTGTTGTCTTCCCCAATTCAAATACTGAATTCTCATTGGTTCAGTTGCAACAATTTCATCAATTGCTGTTTTGTAATTGGAATTATGGCCCCACACTGTCTTTGATGGGCTTTGCATGGCCGCAGGCTGTTGTGGTGCAGTGTCATGAATGGCATTTCAATACTTGTATTGAAACCCCAAGAGTTGAACCCCAGTCCTCTGAAGGCGGATCAGGCCCCCCAGGATGGCCCAGGACCCGCTGACCCATTAAGTCACAGACTCAAATTGTTAAGTTACCCTGCAACCCGCGGGCTTAATAATGAGGATTCCCTGAATGGTTACCAGATTGCCGCCAAACCAGTGCCACTGGAGGCCCATACCTACGCAGGAGAATGACCTGCCTAAAGGAGGTTGGGAAAAGACCTACTACCAGCCCAGCCAACAAATACCGGCTGTTGCCAGTCTCCAGTCCAGAAAGAGTATTGCAATTGGCCAGCTCAGGTGACATGGTGAACCACAGCAGCAAAATTAAGCATTACCACTTCTGTTCGCCAGAGCGAACCCAACCAGGACCTGCTGCTCTCAAGACCCTAAGCCAAGATCCATGCCCTGCCGGTGAACTGCCCATGGACATGAAGCCCGCGAAAAGCAAAGAAGCAAAATCACATGGTATAAGAACACTGGCAGTGTGGTGATGACCACATCATCATTTTTGATAATAAAAGTTTTATGAACCTTTGGTTCAAACAAATCCTACCCTATCTAGTCTTAGTGATCTTTCATCTCAACTCCAGCCAAGTAGACAATCAGGCAACCGCCCCCTCCAGAGACCAACCTGCCGACCCGCCTCAGGCACTATACCGTCCCTCTGGAGCCCCCTTTGGACCTGTGCATTTTACTGAATACCTGCACAACCCTGCCTATTCAGAGTAAGGCTTGGAAACCATACTCATTGCTGATCCCTTGGCAAGGACTAGAGAAACCAAATAAATAGGACACAAATAAAAGAGGATCAAAGTACCGCCCTTATTGCTAAAAGACAAGTACAATTACCTGCCAGCATACTTTGTCCTCATGACTCCGCCCTTAACCCCAAGACCAGACCGCCCAATAGAACCTACCGCTGCAGCAGAGACCACCTCTACCCAACTGTTTGGAGCACTCTATATTAATTTGACAGGATTGGTGGATTCCATGGTCCCTAACTCCGGACCCTGGTCCTTACTCGGGTGATCTGTATCTTACATTATCAAGTTAGCACCCATTCTATGGTGGGCTTTACCTGCCAGCTTGGCCGCACCCTGTTCTGAGCCGTCCAATGCCTCTACCTATGCCTGGCTTCCTGAAATGCAGGATCTTGTCCTGTTTCCTTTTTGCCCAAGCCTTGTACCAGGTAGTTGTTGTTGTGGTTCACCTTTAGGACTGTCATGAATTCAAATTCACTAGGGGTTTTGATTGGCCTAGTGAATGATATTTTGCTGATTGATTCATGCAGAAGCCTTTGCTTTTGCTTTCAACCTATAAAGTTCTCTTCACCCAAATATGGGTCAACATCAATACCTGAAACTTCTGGATCCTTACCAGCCTCTCACCACTTGGAGTACATCCACTAGAGACTAGTATCAAACCTTTGGATATAAAATTGAATGTCCTTTTCTTCAATAAAAGAAGCTCATTTTTACTCATTAACTTTGACATTTAATCTTCAGCGCTCATCTTCTATTTTCTAGGAAGATATTTATTACTCATACTTAGATCAAACAGGCTTAAAGCCAAAACCTCAGGTCTTACATATTTAAGACTTTTACCTGAGCTCTTTATTATGTCAAATAATAAAGCACAAGTCAATAAAATGATGCTCACTACAGGGGCCACAAGCCCTGCCTTTCACGCCTTTTAACACCACCTTCATTGGTCCTGCCTGCCCTCCTTCTGCTGGCAGTAGCTTGCCTACTATATCTATTCCTCCTCTGGAAGAGAACATTTTGGCCCTCCTACTATCCCTTCTGCTGTGGTCCTCTCACCCCAGCCACCTTTAGTGCCTAATACCATGGAAACACCTACATTTGAACAAGTACAATAAACTGTCCTTGCGTTGGTTTGAGGTGGATGTACTACAAGTACTATTGGCTCCAAACTCAACCCTGTGTTTGGGGGGCCTGAGTGTTTCTTTATGATGGTAGACCAAGGGTTAGCTCAGTTTCATACCTCATCCCTACTGGCTACAGGGAACCTCCTCCAACACTTTGTTCAACCTGTGCTTGTCCATCACCAATTGCTCCTAGGTTTGCACTCCTTCCAGTTGAACACAATGCTGACTGCCTCCCACAATAATCATGATCAGTCTGTGGCCTTCTGTCATGAATAACATTTCTCCTGAAAGGAATCATGAACCCCAACTAGAGGGATCAAACTCAGAACCTTTTTCTGATGATTCTGTGAATCCTGCAGACCCCTGGGCTGCCCGCCTGTGCTTTTTACAGCTAGACAATGAGCAAGCTGGAACAGGCAGCAATTAAAATCTGACAAATCAGGTAAATTTGCAGGTCTTCCTGGCCAATAATTTGCAGAGCGCAGAAGAGCGTCATAGGCTGGTGATTAATCCATACCAATCTAGACTGCTAGAAGCATTGAACCAACATACTGTCGCTCCTTTCATAGCTGACAGGCCGTCTGAAAAGGGAATTGCTGCTCAGCATGTAGGGTTGAAGTTGGAAGTAAACTGAGATGATTGTCTTGAAGTTTATGCCACCCGTACTTGTGATCTCTGGCCATCCAGCGACCAGGAAGTGACTCCAGAATATGCACAACTCATGGGACTGAAGATGACTCAGTTTGTGGATTCCAAAGGACCAATGATCCAGAATGACAGGAAAACTAGTAGGAATGATGAAGCTATGAAGAAGCTACCAGTGGACTATCAGGATGAGTTCCTATCAATAAAAGAAATTATGGTCCAGAAGGTACATGATTGGTCTGGAACTCTTGGACCAGAAGAAACTGAGCAAACTTAGCTATCAGGTGATGGGTTAAGCAGAACTTATCATTTTGAATAGTATTTAAACTCCGTGAACACTTGTAAAATGGTATTAAATTCTGAAATAAATAAGATTATGGGATCTTGGGTTTACCATCTTATTCCTTATTTAGTCTTGGTTGTTTTCCACTTCATTACTGTTCCAACAGAAAATCCCATCCTGACCGCCCCCATTCCTGAGGAAGTTCCCAAAACCTGGCCTGCGTTTTATTGTCAGCCCAGAGCACCCTTTGGCCTGCGCATTTCTCTGACTACCTACTTAAGCCATAATACAAGGAGTTTACCTTGGACAATATCCTCTTCTTTGACTGACTGGCCCAACAGAGAACTCCACAAACAGTCTATCACAAAGGAGCCTGGTACAAGCACCCAGCCATCATATTCTGTGAGAAGTAGAACTATCTTCTTGCCTATCAGATAGATATGAAAGCACCCCTAACACCCAAAGCTGACTGCCTGCCCCCAGCCCAGGTCCATCTCCTCTCACAGCCAGTCATTATACAGGCATAGCCTAAATTACTTTGGCTGGACTGGTTGACACCATAATTTCCTCCACTGAACCATGGGCCTTGATAGGCCGCTCAACATCTTATCTCACCAAGTTAGCAACCCTCCTATGACGGGCTCTTCCCTCCACCCAACAAAGTAAGTTGGCAGCTGAGACTAACGGAACCCCTACTGGTATTTGGTATCCTGAAACCTTCCAACAATGGGCCCACAACTTGCTCTTGTTATTGCTGGCTAATCAATGTGACTCCCTTCTGGTTCAAAAGCATCTACAAGTGACAGTATATGCTATCTGTACCTCGCTTCTCAACTATGTGTGTGATCTTCTTCAAGCTTACAAAGTTGGTCAGGCTGCTTGGCAAGAATCCATTGGGCCAGTCTCACTTCACAAGGAACTGGTTTAAATAATCTCATCTAATAGCTCAACCAATTCTGTGATCACTTAAATGGCCAGATGGTAGTATTGGAAGCCTTTACAACTTCTGCCTCTTCAGCAAAGGAAGCTACTCAGACTATCCAAACAGAGTGGGTGGCCAACATCCAGAACCTTAGAGACTATGTTGAGGAACAATTTAATTCTGAGAACTTTAAGTCACCTACTCCTCCTGCTAGTGATCCTAACTCTGAATTGCAGGAGATCTGGGAAGCCATTTTCAAACTCAGGGCTACAACCAGACAACAGGCTGCTGTGTCATCCCCTTCTCCACCTATACCTGATTCACAGATAACTGTGCTGATTGGGAAAATGGTTGGGAATTGCGCAGAAGTCAAAGATTTGCAGGCTGCCATATCATATTCTGGTGCCTCTCCTCTTCTTGTCAAAGAGGAAGGCTGTTGCCCTGGGAACAAAGGGGAGCTGTGGGGTTCCTGTCCACCAGTCCCCAAAGTATGTCCTGGATTGTATCCAGGGACCAGCTGTAAGGGATTGTCATTCTCTAGTTAGGGAAAATGTATCTCAGAAATATGTATAGGGGTTGAAATGGGCTTTTATTCACCCTCATAAGGAAGATCCCCTTAGAAACCTTCTGGTATATGGCCCGGAGGGTCAAGGAAACAATATGAATTTGCCAATACTTGGAGTCCTCCAACAATATCTTGGTATCCTTGTACTTGGTCTTGGACTCCTGCACCTTAGTCTTGGACGTCTGCTCCTTAAACTTGGACTCTTGCACCTTAAACTTGGACTCTGTTGCCACGCTTAGGATCCAGCTTCTTATTCTTGGGCTCCTGCTCCTTTATCTTGGGTTGTATCAGTCCAACTAAGCTCCTGCTGGTGATCAAAAGGCTTCCAAAACCTCTTGGCAGAAACTCAGAAGGCCTCAGAAAGATCCCGTCAAAGACCCAGAAAGACCTCCAAAAAGACTTTCAAAAGACCCTGTAACTTTCCAGCCAGCCACCTTTTTATAGTGTCCTTTTCCCAACGGTTCCACCTTAAAAATGGCTTTCTTCAGAAGCTTAAACCATTGCCGCTCACTTTTTCCTATAATAACTTAAGCTTACATACTTACTTTCTCAAAAGCTTAAAGTATTAATTCACTATTTCCTCGCTTATACTTTAATCTTTTGGCTTCCAACCAATCATTTTCATCAGGAAACCTGCCAGAACTCAACCAATGAATACAGAGCGCAGAAATAGACCATTTCTGAAGTTCCACCGGGATCCAACTAGGAAAATAATTTCCACAGCTCAAACTGCTCAAACTAACAACTCTTTGCCCACCAAAGTGTTAACTGGTCCATTATTCTGGCACCAGTCTTCCCTGAATTCAACCTGAACCAATTTAAATAGTAGAATACCATTTAAACTGTTTTTTCTGGACCTCTTCAACGTTTTCCCCATATACTTACAAATATTGTAAAATCCAAGGAAAACATCCCACCAAAACAACTTTGTATCCAGCTCTCATAGAAACATACCTTCATCTATCCTAGGAACTTAATAAATAAATATATTACCCACACTTCTATCTACATTCCTTCTTGAGTTTACTACTAAACCAAGGCAAAACATTCTACATTTTCCCACTTTGGCAAATCAATTTGGCAAAATCTTGGCTCATTTCTCTGGACCACCAGTTCTTCATCATCTTCTTCTGATCCTTCATCCAGCTCATATTCCAGCTCTTCAGATTAACCAGCAATCAGTCCATCTTAGACAACAAACAGCTCATTCCAGTCTTTCAACAGCTTATCAGTCCTCTGGCTACTCCTTTATCATGATCTCTGAGCCCTTTAACTTATCCTTGCTAGGAACCATCTTGGTTCCAAACTTCAATATAAACCAACAGTCCTTTAACTAGTCTTCACTGTGATCAAAAAGTCCTTCTTACTAGACTTCTCTGCTGATTCTGTGAACCACCTTGGTTCTTTATCTCAGTCCCCATTACCAGACCCTGTAGACCCAGGCATGAGTCTACATTGAACTGGTGTTTGACTGGGCCCTCGGAAGTGGCACTCCACTTAGGCCATTCAACCATAGATCAATGTCTATGTGTTGTCTTTACTCATCCAGGTGATTAAGTCTGAGCTTTCAGTTTCAGAGTAATCAGCTCTACTTCCCAGAGGCCTGATCACACCAAGTTCTGCAGCTGCTTCCCCAAGCAAACCGCCTTGGTGGCACCTCCAAGCAAATCTATACCCTCCAATGCTCACTCTGGGTTCTCCCCCAAAGCTCCCATAGGGGCATAAACAAGGACACCCTACCAGTCTGTTAGGTAGGATGCTTGCTCACAGACCTCCTGTAAGCGTATCAGGGTATATAGAGCCCTCAGAGCTCTTCCCCTCCCTGTCAGCCCGTGTTACCCGCCAGGGGTCCAAAACCTTCTCCCCCCCAGACAGACAAAGTTCCCTGCTTGCTATCTCAGTCTTCACCCTTCTGCAGCCACAGTTCCCTGCTAGGTGAAGAACTATAGCCCAAAGCAGCCAACATCTTCTGCTGGGTGGAGGCAACATCTGCCTCTGGTAGTCCTTTGTTACCTACCAGCCAGGCCTTACTTACCCTAGTAGTCTTATGTTACCTACTAGGCTCACCTTACTTACCCCTAGTAGTCCTATGTTACCTACTAGACCTCTACCTGCACCAAACAACCAAACTTTTGCTTGTCCAACATTAGCCCCGCCTGCAAACCACCAAACATGTGGACTGTCACAGGAGCCTCAAATTAAGGGCAGCAGTGCCCATATCAACAGTGGCCATGTCAACACTATAGTAAAGAGTGGATTCAGTTTTTGATAATGTTGTCTTCTGAATGTTGATACTTTTTAAATTAACAGCACACTTTACCCTGAACTTTTTTAATATAAAAGAATTTTAAAATACATTAATATACTTAAATGACCCCAGAGAGCTCAAAAATGCAATAAAAAATACTATAATTAACAAGAATAAGGGGATATAAGCAATTAATTTTTTCAGTTTACTATGTAAAAACACTCTTTATTATAAAAATATTTTTTATTCCCATAAAATTAAACTTCCAATGAACCAAAAATAAAGATAAATAAAATATTATAGCAATTACAAAATATAAACAAATTATAATTTTTATTTATTATACTTTCTATAATCTTAACTAAAAATATCTCATACTTTACAGATAAATTAACAAAATGAAATATATTTCTTATATAACTACCTTGAAACTGTGCCTGAAACTTACAATTTATATCTAAAAAGATCAGTACTATATAAATAAATTAAAAAATTAAAAGCTTAAAAGTAAAAGTATACAGGCAAAGCAAAGCAAAATTTATTGAGCTAATTGAATGTCCAAAACACCATTTTCATGGTTTCTGTTAACAATCAGGAAGGGATGGCTCAAAAGAATTAATATTATCAAGTGGAGCAAATGGAGTTTTTAAGTGAATCTAGAAATAATTTTTTAGTTGGTAGTAACTTCCCTGAATTACCTGTTTTACTTGATAGCATCAAGTTTGAAAATACCCTACTGCTGGGTACAAGAATTAAACCTGGGCTGCCCCAGACCCTTGAAAGTTTCCTAGAAGTGATTAAGTTAGTAAATTTGACTTTGGATAAATTGTTGCCTGACTTTAAAGCTTGTAACTAATCAGATAAACCATCTTGGTTGAAATAATAAATTCAAAAGTGTTAATGCTACACTTGAGCTTAAGAATCCACCAGGCTCTGCATTTCTTGTTTCTGTCCCTTCTGGATCCTCTATTGTATCTCCTGGTGCTGATCCCAGAACATGTAAGATCAGTTGCTAACCCCCCTTTCTTCTCCAAGCTGTTTGAAGAGCACTTGGGGAACCAAAAAGGGGATTAATAATTTAAAGTATACTTTATATCTTTTAGACTGATATGTGCCCCTTACCACCTGCTTTTCCTTCCTTACTCCAACTTCTCAAAGTTCTTCATCTTGGGCTACAGTTATGTCACTTTCCACTATATAAGACCCAAGGATACTAATTTACTACTTGTTCAGTCAATAAAGTCTTTACCCAACCAACCTTTTGACACTTCTTGCACTTGCCTTCTTCACTTCTCCAAAGAACCATGAGATTACCCAAGTCCTCACAATGGGAGCCCTTTGGGTATAAATTGTTGGTTTGGCCACTCCTGCTGCAGGCCTTTGTGTCAAGGATCCACTCTCAGGCGGCTGGCCCGCCGGTTTTGGGGGTAACTTGGGCTGGGTTTTTTTGCTGGCAGGGCCCACCATAAGAGAGGAGCTAACTTTAGAAGGTAAGAAGCAGACTTCCCCACCCAAGACCACGGGCCGGCAGCCGGAACAATGGTGTCCACCACCCCTGTGAGGGTGATGTACACTATTCCAAAATGCTTACTGGTATGGTTGGTTGGGAGGTCAGGGGAGGAGGCTGGCATTGGTTTGGGTGTTACAGGTGGTTCCATATAGATGTTGTAGGCCAGGAGATAGTTGAATTTTCCTCTAAATAGCTTGGGGGTAGAGAATATCCACAGGCCTTGGCGGTTGTATCTGATGGCAGATTGGATGCAGGCTAATGGGTCAAGTTCAATGATCTTCTCTGGTGTATAATCTTTATATTTGGGCTTTAATGGATATTTGGTAAAATGAACGGGCCCAAAGGGGACGCCAGGTGGACAGAAAAATGCAGGCAGAGGGGCAGGAGGGCCGGGAGATCTTGAACTGAACTGATAGACAGCAAATACAAAATATGGCAGTAGCTGTATAAGCCAAAGTAACATAACCTTTATTCAAAAATGGCAATAAGTTTGGAGCACAGGGTCCTTGGGTCTATATAGCACCCCACCTCCAAACTTAACATTTTCCATGGGGGGTCATCAGGGCATTGGGAAAGGCAGGGCCGGGGGAATTGGGGACTTGGGTCTAAAGGCAGCAAAATGGCGCTTGGCCCGGGAGTTCTTTCATTGGTTGTGACTCCCAATTTAGCTACCTGATTATCTTGCTCTAGCGTTGTGGTCATGGGGCCAGGTTGCGGGCTGGTGCCTCTTCCTTGGGTTGGCTCTTGATTGGTTGCTGGTGAAGACTTCAAACTCATGAAGCTAATAGTTGTTGCCTGGTTGCCTCCATTAGGTGTCGTGATTGGCACTCCACTTAGTGCAATAATTTCCTTGGCTCAATCTGTTTCACTGGGTGGGCCATCATCTTCAGCGTCAGCTTGCGGGGGCTCAACCCCAGAAAAATGCGGGCGGGTGGTCCCGCAGTCCATAGGCCTGGCAGCCTGGGGGAATCCAGGTTCCGGGTTTGATTCCCGCTCTTGGGCCTGGGGTTCCAGAGGAGGAGAATTGTCAATCCTGACATCATCCCCTTCTTCCCCCAAGCTCCCTCCCTCCCGATTCTTCTTGTTCAGGTAGAGTTGGATGGCTTCTTGGGCATTAGTCAGGTTGCTCAGCAGCTCCCAAGTACTTTCTTCTAGTGGGTATCCTTTCCACTTGACGTAGTACTGGGGTTTTTGGTGGTGAGTTTGGTTGCCGTGTACGTATTCAACTTCATATTCCTCACCGCAGTTTGTTTGGATGGGTGGGGGGCTGTCTTAATCTGTTGGTGGGGAAGCAAATTCCCATCCTTTTTGAACAACAGGGAGTGGTGGAACACATCATGGATCTTCCAGGAGGGGGGAAGGTCCAGTTTGAAGGCAACTTCACTGACTAGTTTGGTGATTTTGTGGGGGCCGCTTCTCCTGTGAGCTAGTTTCCTACAGGGCACATGTAGGGGTACATTCCGGGAGTCTAGGTATACTTTGTCTCCAACTTGTAAGGGTTGGCCTGGGGTTTGTTTGCAATCAGCAAAGGCTTTGTATGTCTGCACTGCGTGGTTCAGGTTGGTCAAGCATGTTTTTTGTGTGTTGTGAATCTGTTCAATCCAGGAGCGCCCAGTGGTGTTTGATTCCTTTTTGCCAATCTGGGGGTCCCAGGTGGGGTCAAATCCATAGTTGGCTTTGAATGGGGACATTCCTGTGGAAGCGTGGTCCTTGCTGTTGTATGCAAACTGGGCCATGGGAAGCATCTTTGCCCAGTTGTCTTGGTCTGTGTTGGCATAGCATTGGAGGTATTGTTCCAGGATCTGGTTCACTTGCTCAGTTTGGCCGTCTGTCTGTGGGTGGTAGGAGGTCAATACACATCTCTTGATTCTTAAGTCTTTCATCACTTGCGTCCAGTAGTTTGACGTGAATTGGGGTCCTCTGTCTGTGATGATTTCCTCAGGTGTCCTGTGTTGCGTGAGGATGCAGTTGTGGAAGTGTTGGGCTGTTTCTGCTGCTGTGCAATTGGTGGTGGTTGGTAAAAAGTATGCCATTTTGGTGAAGCGGTCTACCATGACTAGGATTGCATTATACAAGAGGAATGGCGGCAGTTCCACAATATAGTCCATGGAGACAGATCTCCAAGGCCCATGGGGTATATCCAAGGGTCTTAGAAGTCCTTCAGGTTTGTTTCTGCAAGTTTTGGTCCTTTCACAGGTCTCACACCCCTTCAGGTATGTGATCACGTCTTGATCCATTTTTGGCCAGGCAAAGTTCCTTCTGATGCTTTGGAGGGTCTTGAGCCTACCTGGGTGTCCTGCCATCTCCAAGTTGTGGTAGTCTCTCAAAACTTTGATTCTGATGTCCCCTTCTGGTACAAAGATTTGGTTGTGGAGCATTAGTGTGGTTCCCTTCAATGAGTAGCCCTTTTGGTAGTGGGTGCTATCCAAGGATTTGGAGAGGTCTGCAATCAGGGTCTTGGTGAACTCGTCTAATGCTTGGGCCCTTAGTACTTCTGGTTTGCTGGCTCTGATCTTCATCAATCCCAGGTGGATGCCTAGGCTAGTTGGGTCCAAGAGTACTTGAGTGTTGTGGTCGCGGGTTTCTAGGTGGGTGGGTGCCAGGTCAGTTCTTCTACTTAGGGCGTTGGGTACCACGTTCACCTTCCCTGGCTTGTAGTCTATGGTCAGGGTGTAGTCAGCCAGCTCTAGGGCCCATCTTGCTTGTCGTTGGTTAAGCTGGCGTGGTTTGAAGAAATAGACCAAGTTCTTGTGGTCTGTCAGGACTTTCACTGGGTGTTCAGTGCCACATAGGTATTGGCGCCAATGTTTCAGGGTCTTCATTATGGCTAGCATCTCCTTGTCATATATTGGGTAGTTTCCTTCTGCAGGTAGCATCTTCTTGGAGTAATATGCTACAGGATGTAGCATACCATCCCCTCCTTCCTGAAGAAGGACCCCTCCCACCGCAAAATCAGACGTGTTGGTTTCCAGGACAAAAGGTTTGGAGGGATCTGGCATGGCCAGGACGGGAGCAGAGGTGAAGGCAAGTTTCAAGGTCTCAAAAGCGGTAGTACACTCCAGAGTCCAGGAAAAGGTGACCTTGTCAGAGCACAGGCGGGTCAGGGGCAGGGTGATGTGAGAAATTTTTTGGATGAAATCCCTGCAATAATTTTCCAGGCCCAAAAAACTTCTCACGTCCTTCCTGCACTTGGGTACTGGCCAGGCTGTGATTGCTTCTACTTTGTCTTGTGCCATTGCAAAGCCACCAGTCTTTACTATGTATCCCAGGAATTCTACCTTGGACTGAAAAAATTCACACTTCTTGAGCTTAGCGTGTAGATTGGCATGGGAGAGTTTCTCCAATATGAGGTCCAGATGGTGCAGGTGTTCCTCGTGAGACTTGCTGTAGATGAGGATGTTGTCCAGATATGCCACACAGAAGCGGTCAAGGTATTCCCCTAGGGCGGTGTTAATCATCCTTTGGAAGGTGCTAGGGGCGTTGCAGAGGCCAAAAGGCATCACTAGGTACTCGTATAGCCCATACCAAGTTTTGAAGGCAGTCTTGTACTCATCCCCCTCCTTGATTTGGATTTGGTTGAACACGTCTCAGAGGTCAATTTTAGAGTACACCTGGGCTCCAGTCAGTACATTGCAGAGGTTGTTGGCATTAGGAATGGGGTAGCGGTTCTTCACTGTGATGTTGTTCAGTTTTTGGTAGTTAACACATGGCCGCATCCCACCATCCTTTTTTTCCTACAAACAGCATGGGCAACAAGCAGGGAGCTTTGGACACCCAGATGAACCCTTTATTTGTCATATCCTCAAGGTATGCTTTCAAGGCCACTTGCTTGCAGTGGTTACAGCTGTAGATGGGGCCATGGTGTGGTTGTGTCCCTGGCAGCAGGTCTATGGCGTGGTTGTAGATTGAATGACTGGGTAGTTTGGTGGCTGCCTCTTTGCTAAACACATGGTTCCATTTCTGTAGGGGGTAGGCAATATTCCAACACTAGGTTCTAACTTCATAGCCAAGAGTTTTTTGGCAGGGGAACGGTCCTGGTTTGTGCAAAAGGGAACAGTGTCACAGGATTTTGGTTGGCCCAACATGGCAGTTTGCTTGTGGTAGTTCAGGACCAGGCCATGTTTGTCAGACCAGGAGTCACCCAGTATAAGGGGGTGGGGTAGTCCTGCCAGGAGGATCAGGGATGACAGGTATACATTGTGCCCAATGGTCAACAGGAGTTCTTGTTCACACTCATAGCCTGTGTCCAAGGAGCTGTTTCCCATGATTACTTGAAGACTACGCTCTGAGGCTGTCAGGCCTAATTCCCCTGCTAGGCTGGCGTCAATAAAACTTTTGTCTGCCCCTGTATCAATAAAGGCTTCAATCTTGCGCTTGTTACCCGCTACATCTACAGTCACATGGATGAATTTGTAAGACTGGGAAGAAGTATTTATTTGTGCCAGGGAGGTTGGGACAGTGTTCTTCTTAGGGCAGGCTCTGGTCAAGTGGCCTGCTTTGTGGCAGTGGAAACAGAGTCCTTCACAGTAGTGTTGTTGGAGCTCTTCAGGGGTCATCCCTGCTCTGTTGGGGGTCAGTGTTTGGGGTTGGCGGCCCTGGGAGGAGCCAGCGTTCTCTTGGTTCATGCTGAGACCCTTGCATAGGGGGATCAGGTCTTCCAACCCAAGGGTGGGCAGGTGATGCTTCAATAAGTCCTTCATGGCTGGATTCACTCCCTTTTGGAAGATGATAGCGGCTAGTTCATCCTCAAGTTGGGTGCGGGTCTTCAGTTTGAGGAATTCATCAATGTACGCTTGGATGGTTTGGGGGCCTTGTCAAATTTCTAGCAGAGAGTTCAGGGCGTAGTATCTGGTGTTGCAGTCTTCACTGGTGGCCATTAGTTCAGCCTCAAACTTGGCATAGTCTAAGCAGAATTCCACGTCCTCAGCTGTGGCCTTGCCAAACCAGTCCAAGGCGTCCCCAGATAGCATGGAAGCAACCCCAAGGATCTTCTTGGTGTCACTGGCGTAAGAGGAGGTGTTGGTAAGGAAATGCAGGCAGAGGACCGGCATGGCGCATCTAGCTTCTTCAAGCGTGAGTTTCCCCATCTGAGGCATCTCCACCTTGGTGAGGGACTGGTTCACAATCACGTTTTGCACTTGTGAGGAAGGGGCCTTGTCAGTAACAGTGGCGGCTGTGTTGGTTCTTTTTGGGTCAATCAGGTTTGTATTCTTCCACATGGAAGAGATCAGGTTCATGGTCATCTTATAGGTGTAATAAGTGGTAATCAATAACAAAAGCATACAAGATGCCCCAAGAAATAACAACATCTTGGGGCTCAGGGTACCAGGTTTTATAAAGATTGCCATAATGTCAGGGATCCACTCTTGGGCGGCTGGCCCACTGGTTTTGGGGGTAACTTGGGCTGGGTTTTTTGCTGGCAGGGCCCACCATAAGAGAGGAGCTAACTTTAGAAGGTAAGAAGCAGACTTCCCCACCCAAGACCACGGGCTGGCAGCCGGAACAATGGTGTCCACCACCCCCGTGAGGGTGATGTACACTATTCCAAAAAGCTTACTGGTATGGTTGGTTGGGAGGTCAGGGGAGGAGGCTGGCATTGGTTTGGGTGTTACAGGTGGTTCCATATAGATGTTGTAGGCCAGGAGATAGTTGGATTTTCCTCTAAATAGCTTGGGGGTAGAGAATATCCACAGGCCTTGGCGGTTGTATCTGATGGCGGATTGGATGCGGGCTAATGGGTCAAGTTCAATGATCTTCTCTGGTGTATAATCTTTATATTTGGGCTTTAATGGATATTTGGTAAAATGAACGGGCCCAAAGGGGACGCCAGGTGGACAGAAAACTGCAGGCAGAGGGGCAGGAGGGCCGGGAGATCTTGAACTGAACTGATAGACGGCAAATACAAAATATGGCAGTAGCTGTATAAGCCAAAGTAACATAACCTTTATTCAAAAATGGCAATAAGTTTGGAGCGCAGGGTCCTTGGGTCTATATAGCACCCCACCTCCAAACTTAACATTTTCCATGGGGGGTCATCAGGGCATTGGGAAAGGCAGGGCCGGGGGAATTGGGGACTTGGGTCTAAAGGCAGCAAAATGGCGCTTGGCCTGGGAGTTCTTTCATTGGTTGTGACTCCCAATTTAGCTACCTGATTATCTTGCTCTAGCATTGTGGTCATGGGGCCAGGTTGCGGGCTGGTGCCTCTTCCTTGGGTTGGCTCTTGATTGGTTGCTGGTGAAGACTTCAAACTCATGAAGCTAATAGTTGTTGCCTGGTTGCCTCCATTAGGTGTCGTGATTGGCACTCCACTTAGTGCAATAATTTCCTTGGCTCAATCTGTTTCACTGGGTGGGCCATCATCTTCAGTGTCAGCTTGCGGGGGCTCAACCCCAGAAAAATGCGGGTGGGCGGTCCCGCAGTCCATAGGCCCAGCAGCCCGGGGGAATCAAGGTTCCGGGTTCAATTCCTGCTCTTGGGCCTGGGGTTCCAGAGGAGGAGAATTTTCATTCCTGACACTTTGGGACCAGTGTTTTCTTAGGGACTAGAGAAGACTCTAGTTTTTCTACTCCTCCCCAGTACTTAGAGAAGTCTTGGCGCTATGTGATATCTGGTGTATAGTATACAGCCACTCCTTTATCCCACAATCCTCCTATTACATAGAAACAACATATGTACAAGGATATCCCCAATACTTTAACTCCCACAATATTCTATCCTTTGGCATCAACCTTTCTGTTAAGTTATCTGGGAGCCTACTTCTTCTTGGGTATATTTAATCCCCTCTTGGGAAGATATTTTCTACTTGGGGAGATTTTCTGTATGGGAATGGTCTATGTCTCTATGGGCACATTGATTACAGGCCTCAACTCCTCATAAATAATACACCATATTGGTGGTATGTTCCCTAGTGGATAAGTTCCTTATATTGAAGCCACCAGCAAGAGGAGTAGCTACATATTCAAAATATTTTTTGATCTTAGCCACCTTGTACTTCTTTTTAACTACCTTTTGTACTGCCTCCTGGTAGTCTTGGTTCTCTCTCTTCTTTTTTGGGGGGCCACCTGGTTGGCCAGGTCACATAACTTGGAGACATTTCTGGTCTGCTCCTCCTGCAGCTTCAGGAGGAATTTCTTGAACTTGGGGTTGGCCCCAAACTTGGTCTTGAGGTGTTTATTTTACACCTCAAGGCTGGAGGTTGTCTTCATATCCCTATTGATGCAAGTGCTCTGACAGTTCTAAGGGGCAGTGGCCCTGCTCTTTCCTCTCTTGGAAGTCACCTTCTTGCCAACCCACTGCTTCTTAAAGTACTCAAGTTAGCCTTTTAAGATGATGGAGTGCTTCTAAATGTAAGCATCCTCCAGTATGGCCTCAAAGCCAAGCCCAGCATGCTCTGGCCGCACAAAAGCCAAGGCAGCAAGCTGGGTGATGGCAAAGCAGCACTTCCCCTTACCATCATTAAGATACTTCTCAAAAAGCTATTTCTTGCTCTTGAGATTCTTGATGAGGGCCTGCCTAAAATGGAAAAAGCAGCCCTGTACTTCTCCATTGAAGGTGGCCTTGAAGGCTCTGAACTGAGCTTGCTCAAAGTCCATAATGATAACCTTTGGCCCAAGTGAGCGCGCATAAGCTAGCTGCTCAGTAGCTAGGGCTGACTCATCTTTCTCAGTGGAGGAAGGGTTTGCTCTGGTGGTTTGGGTGGGAGGGGGATATTATTGGCAGAAAGGGAGCTTAAAGCATCCTGGACAATCTTAAATGCTCTGATGTATACTTCAGTCTTGGCACCAGGAAGGAGAAAGAAAACAAGGGGGATAACATGTGCATCAAATTGCCTGTGCAGGACCCAAAGCTGCTTGAATAAGGTTGGGCAGGTTGCAAATGTGCTGTTTTACAGCCAGGTGGTAGCAGTGTTCAGCTGCTCCAGGTTTTGGGTTGTGATGTAGGCAATGATCCTATCCTCTACTTCCTGCCCATTATCATGGAGCAGGAACATCTCTTCATCCTCAGTTTTCTTGAGGGCATCAGAAAGGACCAGGTCTTCAATTGTGGTGGCACTCTTGGCCAGGGGGTTTGAGGTTTGGCGTTTATTGCTACCAAACTTCACCAACTGATTGTGGGTTGGCACCCTCTTCAGATTGGTGGGGGAGAGGTGCTTACAGTCAAGTACAGCCAGCTGGGTGGGGGTAAGATCCTTGGAGGTGGGCATGATCTGCACCAGATCCCACTTTAAGAGATGAGGGATGGTGGTATTAGGCATGACAAGAGTGTGCTTGCCCTTGATGATTTAGACCTTGTCTCAGTGCTCAAAGTTGAGCCACACTGGGCAAGAGTGGTCCTTGCAGGTATAGCAACGGCTCTTGAAGACCCAGTTGGCATTGTTGCAGGAAAAGATGTACCCATTGGCCACCATGGTGGGCCCAACTTTCACACTCATAATGGGGAAGTACTTGGGCAAGGAGGAAGGAACCTTGAACCTGACATCAAAATTGCATATATTACTGTAGATTCAGAAACTGTTGGGATAAATGCAGGATTGTCAAATTCTTTTGCGTAAAATCACCAACTTACTGGAATATTTTTTATCCTTTTATATAAAAATGTAATTTGTTATGGGATGAAAGTTACTCTATTAAGTTGGTGAGTTCATGCAAAAGAATTTGAAAATCCCACATTTTTCCCAACCAGTTCTGAATCTACAGTATAGGCCAACAGAGGGTCCCAGAGGCCAGCTGGGACATGGTGTAAGGCAGAGAAGTAATCTGAGCAGGGCTTGGAGTCATTCCCTGATGAACTGGAATGTGAAAAGCTTAATGGGGGAGAAAAGGAGGACTTTTTGTGGTGCTCTTTGTGTGGAGGAGACTTATCCTTTGGTGGGGACTTTTTGGCCTGGCGGCACTTCTTGAAAGGCTCCTCATCTGAAGCTGAGTTATAGAAACTGTGTTCTTTAAGTGAACCATCAGATTCCTCTCCCCCAGTGAAGTGAGCTGGGCTCTGCTCAGGGGAGGGCTTTAGGGAGGGGTTTGGGGGCACCCTTTGTTGAGGATGATGGCTTCTGCTTGGGGGTCTTGGGGGACGCTTGGTGCCTTTGAGCTGTGTGGAAGTATTCTTGTCCTAAAATAATTTTTAAAATATTCTAAACCAAAGCAATGTATTTAAAAACCAAATTAAAACGACTTATAAACACAATATGTCAGGAATGTTCCTTCAGACATTGCTGACAACAATTCATTCTTTGTCATAGCAGAGAAAAGACCTCCCCTTTTGGGGTTAGTTGGCTCTTCTACAATCAATAAGTTAGTTGTAAGTAACTGTTCTTTATTACCTGTTGTTTTTACTTCAGGGTTGGTTCTGGAGTCAACTTTGACTTTGACCAGATTTGAACCCTGTCTTCTTTGCTCTTGGACCCTATGTTGAATAAGAGATTGATTAGTAGTTTTTGCAAGAACAAATTGTTACCTTTCAAGTTGGGTTTCAGCCAATCAAAGGTTATGACAATCAAACCGGAAGGTTCATTTAAACACTCTGATGACGACAAAATTGGTTCTGACCTTTTTTTTGCTTCTGTTGACCCGTTGACCTCTGTTTCCTTTGTTGGTTCTTGTTCTCCTTCCCCAGTTTTAACTGGGGAATAGTTGGGCACTCCTGCTTGATCCTGCATCAGGCACAAATTTTAAAACACACATCAATGCCTCCTTGTATTGCTGAGGTCATTTATTTTCCTTCAGCACCACAAATAACCCTAGTTTTAATTTTTAACTGCCCAGAATCTCATGTTCCTCCCAAATTTCCCCAAACTCCATCTCCAAGTTATTTTTTCACCTTTATTTTATCTCCAGACTATCATATAGTTCTCATCTATATAATGCTGGTATCTCTTGATCTTCTATTTGTTCAATCAATAAAGTCTACATTCACCCACTGTGAATCATTTTTCTTATTCTTTTACAACTTGACCTTAAGCCTTAAAATTCAAGACCATGAGATTACCCAAGTCTCCTCCTATGGAGTCTCTTAGGTATAAATGGTTGTTTTGGATAATCTTGCTGCCGGCTGTGATGGCCAGCATTTTGATGGGTTTGCGTGCAGATTCAGGCACCTCTCCAGAAGCACAATTCCTTGACAGTTCTTGGCACTGGGTTATACCAGGAGTATGGTATACTGCTACACCCTTATCTCATAACCCACCTCTCAGAGAGGAGACCAATAATTATCAATCCGCATCCACAATCCCCGAGCCCCAAGTCTTCTGTCCCTTGGCTTCTGCCTTCCTCCTGTGTTACTTGGGGGCATACTTCTTTTTGGGATGTTTCAACCCGCTGTTGGGCAGATATCAAGTGTTTGGATAATCATTCCATCTAGGAATGGTGTCCTTGCCTGTAGGATCCTTGGTAACCAGATTAAATCACTCTGCCATCATTCATCACCTAGGAAGATTACTTCCTAGTGGGTGGGTGCCTGACACAATAAATAAAAAATTAAACCTTATATGGCTTTTATTGAAATTCAAATATAAAAATGTTGTATAAGTTTTTATTTTATTAAAGTTTTAAATAACAAGTTAAAAGAAATATGCAAAAGTATGAAATTTAGATACAGATTTTATTTTAAAAATCAAAACATATGAAAGAGATAAAGTTGAAAATACAACATATCAAAAATCAGATGTTCTATTATGTAAAACATTAAGTTTTATATGTGCAAAGTGTTGACATTATGATGACAATTAGCAAAAATATGCTGAATTCACACTGCTAGCTAGGAAAAATGTAGACATTATCAGAGACAACATTGGCTCTATTGAAATTTTTTAAATTTACTATGTTTTTTCATAGTACACTTAATTAAATTTAAGCAAACCAGCAAATATTAACCATTTTCAGTATGTTTTTTCTCACATAATAAAATTTAAAAAAAACTTATCAAAATAAGTAATAAATAATTAGAATTATGTATTTATTAATTAAAAAATAATATTTTGGTGATGTTAATATGATAGTTTACCATTGCACTTATGTAAAGTTGTTAATAAGTTGTGTTCAAGTATGAAAAAGGTAAAGTGTTGACTTCACCACTGACAACATCCTCAATAGGTGGTGGCATAGTTTTTTAGGCTTAATTGTGCCACTCTGATTTGTTTAAATCCACCCCAGTGGCTGATCACAAACAAATAGTTGGAATTCCTGATTTTCAACATTATTATCAATAATAAATTCTATAGTAAATTACATAGTAAATTACATAGTAAATCTGACTTGAATTATGAGATTGCTGTTGATCACCAATACATTTATGATATTAAAGGCAGAATAAGTACCACAGATAAATTTACAAGATGAACATTTCAACAGTCTGTTATATACGCTATATCTATTTCTATATATTAATTTAATAAAAAATTAAGTGCGCTATTAATATCTTTATTGTAGATGTTTCAATTTCATTATTGTCAAAACAGCAGGCTCAACCCACCAGCAAGGTTCCAATTAAGCGGGTTTGTGACCTGCAACCCAACTACCCAGTGACTTGAAGCCAAACTAGGAAGTCAACTCAAATTTCCAAATCCAACAACATGAACAAAAGCTGGTCCCTTACGGTGGATACCTTGTTTTGGCACTTGACTCATTAACAGGATCAGGCCACCCCCTTCACCATCCAACTGATTAATCAACACAATCATTTTCCTGTTATCCACAATTCACACTGACTATATAATACTTATCTCTCAATAAAGAACATTATCTAGTTTCTAAATATTTTTCCCCTTATAACTCTGCTAAAACAGCACAGTTATGACATTGGTAGCAGCGGTAGGTCTTCCATCCTACTTTATCCCTCAAAATTCTGCCTGTTGTCCTTACTTGCTGCAGTCAACAAATATTTGATATAATCATGTCTGGCCTCCCACTAGACTGGGCACCGTACACACCTGGTGCCACAATACCTGACATCTTTGTGCTATACCAGAACATGGTAATCCCTCTCTCTGCCTTCAACGCCTTGTTGGCACAAGGATTCTTCCAAGCACCTACCACAGTCCCTTGAGCTACAGATGAAAGCATCATGCCAACCCATGTAGCCCAAAGTCTTCAAAGCACTGCCTTGGAACCATTTGCTGGAGCCAATGACAACAACGCCTTTGCATGGATTCAATCTGCCCAGAGTAAACTGGCACAAATGAAATGCCTGCAACATTTCTGGATTGCAGAAATCTCCATCCAACTCACACATGACGCTGGCACCTGGTGTGACAAGTGGCACAAGGATCAACTGAGAAGGACTGGAACACCTTCAAGAAGGACTTCTTGGCAAGATTTGTGCTGAAGGACACTGCACTCATGATCATACGCTAAGTAAAGAATCTCACCCAAACAGGCACAGTTAAAGAGCTCACCTGAGCATACAAAGAACTCTGCCTATGTGCCCCCTCAGATATGGCCTTTGATACCCCAGTTACCCATCTCATGTACTACAACGCACTCAAGCTGCATGTGATGAGACACGTCAACCTGGATCAGGTGATCAACTTACAGAGCCTGTATTGTGAGGCAGAGAAAGAAGAGCAAACGTCCAATGCCCTTCACAAGGCACAGATGGGGAAAAGAGAGCAATCTGAGGACTCTCACTCAGCTGGATGTTCCAACTGCCCTCCTCCTGGGAATAACAACAACTCAAACCATAACCCTGTTGGCTCAAATGACCACAGAAATGGGAACAATGGGCAATCAAATTGTACCCATCTCTGCGTCACTACCGCAAAGGACAATCAGGACAAGGGAAAAGCCCAGGGAGAGCACTAAGCAATCCAAGCTCTCCCCACACAACTCCTGACTTGCCCAACAATGAGTACCAACCCAAGGACGTAGATCAGTGTCCAATGATCCAGGTGCCCTTGAAAGACCCAGTGCTCTACACCATTGCCAGACATCCCAATAAACTGATGTTCTATCCTTTCTGCTTTTGCAGTTACACTGGCTCAGCACTCCTGGACTTGGGTGCAGATCAAACCCTCATAAACAGCAACTTTGTGGACAAGTTCAGGTTAATTACTAATCCTTTGCATATTAAGAACATGGCTTTAGCTGATAAACATCACATTGCCATGACACAGGAGACTTCCCCCTTCTCCATTGCACTGGAGAACCTGCACTCCACCATTCAGGGACCTGTCATTGACTTCCCTAAATTTAACATTGTTCTTGGACTGGACTGGCTGCAAAAGAATAACCCCCGCGTAGACTGGGTGATCTCTGTATTGACCATCAAGCATGAAGAAGTCAATCACCAGATCTACCCAGACTCAGTGGACCAGCTCCTACGTGACCATGTCTTTGTACGCATTACAGAAACCCTCAATAAAAAAGGAAACCTCAAGGCAATTGACTGGGACTCCTTCCAGTACAAGATCATACACTTCAAGGACCACCAAGATACCACCACGCCTCAGGATTGCAACATTGTGGCCCTCTGTCCAGAAATCTTCAAAGAGGCTCTACCAGGGTTGCCACCAGAGAAACACATACAGCACTCCATCCAACTTAAAGAAGCTGTACCCAAGGCGTGATCTATCTACCAACTTACCCCAAATAAGGACAATGCACTATGTGCTTACCTTAAATAGGCGTTGGAAAAAGGAATTATCTGCCCCTCACAGTCTCCCTTTAGTGCTGCTGTATTCTTTGTGGTAAAGAAAGATGGCACTCTTTGACTGGTTAGGATTATTGAGCCCTAAATAAAGTTATCATCAAGAATCATTACCTGCCCACTTTTTGACAACCTCTTTGACGCCTTGGGTGGGACAACTGTCTTCTCCAAGATTGACCTAACAGCAGGCTACAACCAAATTTTTATCAAGGAGGAAGGCATACCCAAGACAATGTTTTTCACCAAGTACTGGTCATACAAGTGTGTTGTGCTCAACTTTGGGATGACAAATGCACCATCAACCTTTGTTACCTTTATGAATGAGGTCTTTGCCCCCACATTGGCAAGCATGATAAGTGTACTTAGACAACACCATTGTCTACAGCCCCTCAGTGGAACAACACCACAAGAATTTGGAGGCAGTCTTTGCCACCCTGGCATAACATAAATTGTTGGCCAAACCCTCCAAGTGTCAGCTCTTCTGCAAACAGTTACCCTTCCTGGTACACATAGTTTTGAAGGATGGCATCAAACCTGACAACCAGAAAATCCAGGCTATCTGCAAGATGCCACCACCAAAGGACAAGTCAGAGCTCTGTACATTCCTAGGGATGGTTTCCTACGTATGAAGATTTATCCCCAACTGTGGTGTCTTGACAGCACCCTTGTTGGCCATAATTGGTGCCAAGTCCAAGTTTTTATGGACCCCCTAATGTGACCTTTGTTTCTGGAGTCTAAAGGAGAAACTCACAACTGCTCCCATCCTAAAATATCCTAATCAAGAGAAAAAGAGTATTAAATGGAGACTGATGCCTCTGATGTGTCTATTAGGGGAGTACTACAGATCAAGAACACCAGCAGCAACTTCCTACCCATAGCCTACAAGTTGCGCAAACTGACAGACAGCAAATGTTGCTACCCCATCCACAACAAGGAACTACTGGCAATTTTACACTGACTTGTCAAGTGGCGTTGCTACCTGGAATGCCAGGAGGAGTTCACTACCCTAACAAAACATAAGTCCCTCACATACTTCAAAACACAAGCCAATCTGTCCAGATGCCAGGTGTGCTGGATGTAACTTCTTGAAAGGTTTAACATGATCATCCAATATAAACCAGGACCTGAAATTGCCATGGCAGATGCACTCTCTTGCTTATATGTTAGAGCCACAAGAGGGGGAAACAGTCTTGATCTAGACTGGCCCCTCCTGGTACTCCAAACTAAAGATTAAGGTTTCCCTCCAGGCACTACCAACATCACTAAATAAACAGTCATCAAAAATGATCATCTCTTCACAGACGTATATGGGACGCTACACCGCAAGATGACTGATGGGAGCACCATCCTGTATATTTCTATGCACCAACAAGTCAACACTATTCTACGCTATCACAGAGACTTAGGACACACCAAGAGCCACAACCTTTATGAATTTCTCAAGCACAAAGCATGGTGGCTATCTCTATATTGGGATGTCCAAGAAGTTTTTGACTAATGTGAAGTTTGTGAAAAGTTTGCAAAGAGCAACACCCTGCCTAAGTCTGTGCTGCCTATTTTTTCCCAGTTGCCCTTCAAGGTATGGGCCCTTGAAATTGTGGGGCCCATGCCCAGAAAGCACAACAACAAGAAATACATCATCACCGCCATCAACTTTGCCACTTGCTAGCCAGTAGCGCAGGCGGTGAAGACCCACACAGGCAATGACGTTTGACAATTAATAGGCAAAGAAATCATCCGCAAGTTTGGAAAGCCAGAACTCTTGATAAAAGATGGGGACAATAAATTGACCTCCAAGAACATCAATGTATACCTCACCAGTAATGGGGTCCAGCACACAGTGACAACACCTTACCATCCTTAGGCTAATAAACAAGTGTAGCAGCTAAACAGTATCTTAGTGAAGGCCCTCTCCAAGCTCACCGCTGGAGACCTGAGGACTGGCATAAGCAGCTACCAACTGCACTTCTTGTATACTGTACTTGTGTGAACAGGTCTACTGGGAAAAGTCCCTTTAAGCTTGTCTACGGCATACAATCCAATATTATTCAAGCCCTCACAGGACCCAAGCTGGAAATGTCCAGCAAGTTTCCCCCTTGTTCAGCACCACAAATCATACAAGCCAACAGAAATCAGTTGGAAAAAAAGAGAAATGTATGCAAAACATGTTTGTCCCCATCCAAAACAGACACAAAGTTGGTGAAAAAGTCTGGGTAATCAATACAGACAAGAGCAAGTTATAGCCTGAGAAAGTGGGCCCTGCAATCATCTTAAAGGTAAACAAAAACAACACTTACCTTGTGCAAGGACTCAGCAAACGCAAGCAAGATAAAGTCCTCCATCATGACCAATTAAGACCCTGTAAAGCAAGACACAAACAAAGAGAAACAGTCCTATCAGCCACTGAACAACAGTTAGTTCAATATGGTGACCGGTCCCCTTACAACCTCCCTGACAACCTGCCCTCAGAGGAGGCTGACCTTCAGCCAGGGGGTGTCAAAACAGCAGGCTCAACCTGCCAGCAAGGTTCTAAGTAAGCGGGTTTGTGACCCAAGATCCAATTATCCAGTCACCCAAAGCCAAGTTAGGAAGTCATCTCAAATTTCCAAAGCCAATAACATGAACAAAAGCTGGTCCCTTATGATGGATACCTTGTTTTAGTGCTTGACTCATTAACAGGATCAGACCACCCCCTTCACCATCTAACCAATTGACCAACACAATTATGTTCCTGTTATCCACAATTCACATTGACTATGTAATACTTATCTCTCAATAAATAACATTATCTAGCTTCCAAATATTTTTCCCCTTGTAACTCTGCTAAAAGAGCACAGTTACAACATTATTAAAAATAAGTTAGGCTTAAAAAGTGTCAACATTGAAACTTTTATGTTGTGAAAATGACTTAATAAAAAATAAGGTTTTATTATTAAAAGTAAAGGAAAATTGGGTTAAATCAATTTTTTATTAAGCTTAATATTAAATTATGTTGACATAGCCACAATTTTTGTCATGGCTGTTGGTGGTCATATACCAAGGTGCTGAAGGGGAGCTCATGCCATCAGGGCAACGTGTCATAAGGGCCCAATAGAGGAAAGGAGCAGAAAAGGTTAGATAAAGCAATCCTGGAGCTAAGAGGCGGTAGGAACTAAGGTTGGGGACAACAACTTTGGCCAGACTGAGGATGGTCAGAATGAGCATCCCAGCTCTACTGTGATTGTAGGGCTGTGGAAGGGGTGGAGCAGGGGAGTCATAGGGAATGCCAGTCATTCCAGGGTCTGGACCTGGTTGGTAGTCCATGGGTGTAGGTCTAGGGTGGTACTCTAGTCTTCTAGTCTGACTTCTTATCAAGTGGTGTATAAATTGAAATACTAATAAAGCAAACAAACCTGATAGATTCATTCACTTTATTTGATGCTGTCTGCACTTGATTTAAGTGTGGGGAATGGGTTTTTATACCATTCATCTGGTCTACCTTGGAAAACTCTACTTCCTAATCCTTGAGAGCTTTTGGTGTCCCAACTCTTGGGTACTGGCTTCTGGGAAGTGATGGAGATCAGTTTGGGGAGTGAGGATCAGGATCTGAGTGACTTGTCTTGGACTGGGGAATTATGTTGGCTGCTGATTGATAATTAGCTGGCACCTTCATTCTGATGCTTTGTTTGGTTGGGGCATATGTCAATTATTTCTTCAGATTTGATATCATCTGCAGAAATTTCTGGGTCTTGCAGCTTAATTGAGGTGCTGTTCACAGCAAATTTATTGGCTGTATTATCAGCAACATTAGATGCTGCAAGATGGTCTACTAGCACATCTGTGCATCTGGAGTGGTTGGATAGGGTGGGAATAGAAGCTGGAATGGCAGCAGGAATCTTGGATTCATCAGATCTGCTGGTTGAATTCTGCAGCAGATCTGATTGAGGGTGGAATTAGACGCACCCAGCCCAATTATAGCATTGGGGCTGGGTGCTCCAATGCCGT
Organism: Entomophthora muscae; assembly: GCA_014839935.2. Taxonomy (NCBI): domain Eukaryota; kingdom Fungi; phylum Entomophthoromycota; class Entomophthoromycetes; order Entomophthorales; family Entomophthoraceae; genus Entomophthora; species Entomophthora muscae. The sequence continues at coordinate 28,773 of QTSX02007421.1, read as the reverse complement.
TAGGAGTTGCAAGCTCCCCTGGGCCAGTATTAAAACTGGCCTCAGGTTAGGACCAGTCCTGGAGACAATTCAAACTGTCTAAATAGGCCAGGGCAGTTCAAATTGCCCCACGCCTGCCCTGGTGGGTGGTTGGGGGGTTGAATGCCCAGTGGGCTTTTGCGGCTGCCTGTGCTTTTGCTTGGCGGCCTGATGTGGGGGTTTGAACCTCATACTGGGCGCCGCTAAGTGAGCCCTTACAATTTTGTTGTGTTTTCTGGGTTTACACCCCTAATTGCTTTAAAAATGAGCATTAAGCTAGTTCAACTAGCCAAAAACATTTTAGCTTTAAATTTTTGAGTTGACATGGGCGCTGTTGCCACTAAATGAGCCACAAAGATAGAAACACCTTCTAAAGACTGAAATCAATGAAATAAGCTCTTTAAAAGTACTATACTTTCCTTACATCACTCATTCATAAATAAGAACCTCCTGCTAGCTAATAATAAATATTCTAAAAGCCAATAATTAGTTTCCTAGTAGGATATAGCTGGGAAAACTAACACTCATTCACTTGTTGGCATTTTCCCAAAAACTCTATAGTTTATTAAGTTGGAAAATTGTATATTTATAGTGCTTTTTTATATCTTCACCTTCTTTATATTTTTAGCATTTTCAAACATATAATACCAATGATTGCAGTTTCAGCTTTGGCAATTTGTTCCAAGCGCCTTTGAATCAACTGAACCCAGATTTACTCCAGCACTCCCAGTCATAAAATTGAATCAAGAAATTGCTCAAAATATTTTATTACCCTTTTATACATAAACTTTTCCCAAATTCATTTACACATCATCTAGAAGGAGTAGATGAGATCCCCTACTAGGAACAATCAATTATCACTACCAGCTTTTCTGTCAGGAATATTTCTGACACTAGTTGAATTGCCACAATCATTTCAACTTGGAGCAAAAAGGAAAATTTTGAACCAGATACAGCCCACTATGAGCATAATTTCCCACCCCTGAACCAGGGGGAAAATGGAATATCAGAAGTTTGAATGGAACTTATTATAAACTGAAATAGTTTAACATCCCAGCAGACACCCGCCACGCCCACCCGCCAGGCACCTGTGAGCCTGCCTGCCTGCCGTCAGCCAGTCAGCCCTGCCCACCAGCGGGCCTCCCAGGGCTCAACACACACTCTTTTCCAACCAATCAAAGGCCATCAAAGGAGAAAGCCAATCAAATAACTCCTTTTTAGTAAGGGTAAAGATAGAGGACCAAACATGCAGACAGGAACAAGCCAAAGTCAATCCCAAAAACCTGACCAACAATCCTGGCCCCAACCATATGGCCTGGGTCCCATATCCCCATTGGTTGGGGCCAAACTCATTCCAAACTCTGCCATTTAATATATAAAATAGACCATGAATAAATCCTGGACTCATTTCTCCTCCTGGTAATAGGTCAACCAGAATCTATTGACTCCAGTCAAGAATTGCCTAACCAGTCAAAGATAGTAGGTGAAAAAAAGCTTGGCCCTATTATTAACACCCAATTCCAACCTTCATAACCCAGACTTTTGGGATCCTCCATTCCCTGTTTTCACTCTCACAAGAAAAAAATTTCATAGTGGGAAACACTATAAATAAAGTATCCCCTCTCAGTGATAGGTTATGATATAATTGAAAGAATACTACCTCAATTATATCAGCTTTAATCTTTACTACCTAAGCAACTAAACTAATCTTAACCAATCCTCAATTCTTTTTAAGGTAGATCCTGGCCTTCTCTGGTATCATCACACTACACCCTGCCTGTTGCCATGTACACCTCCACCTACTATGTTTTGACATACTTTGCTGGCAGCTTCAGCTGCTACAACACTCCTGCCAAGGTGCTTCATTGGTTGATGATCATTTATCTCATTTTCAAAACTTTGACAGGATTTCATTTTGACAACCTCCTGTCATACTTGCTTCAGATAATACCCATAACTTTAGGTTATTACACTTTCATATGACTACATAAACATGGATTATATACAAATGTGACTATTGTGAGGCCCACTGGACAAGTGATATCTCATATGGGAGCTATCTAACCCTTTACTAATACATTCCTTTATTTAATGATATTGGCTTAGTTAATCTACTGGTACGTTTAGACAAGAACTTACAAGTGCTTGAAGGTTCTCTTAATACCAAACCTGTCAAATTACAATGTGCTAGAAGCATTTCCTACTTATAAATCATTAATTTTCCTATAATAATTAGATCAAATATTAAATCTTTAGTATAAATTATAAAAAGAATTTTCATAGTTATTTCTAGCCTAAAAAGATTATTGATCTTATAGCTTGTAAAACTGCTACATCAATAACTAATTTGGATGATGGTATTTATATTTTGTGGTTAGTAAGAAGTTAAATTAGTTTAGTATGAAATAAAATAATTATAAGATTTTGAAATCATTTTTATGATTAAATAAATAAAAAAATATGGTTAAACATTTGGTATAATAGTCATTATCATAAAAGCAAAAGTATTTACCAAAAACTGGAAACTAAATAAAAGTTAGTTTCCACTCTCAATAGCAAAAAGGGGACTTAGCTCAAATGGTAGAGCGCTCGCTTAAAGCCTTGATAATTTAAAAAAATGGTAGAGTGCTCGCTTAGCATGCGAGAGGCACAGGTATCAATGCCCTGATTCTCCATTTTTTATTTCAAGAAAATTTTAACCAGATCATAGTATATGCTAAAATATTTTAACCATGTGTTGTAAGCATTCACAAATATCTCAGATTACAGAAATTGAATTAGTTCAGAAATCAAGATGAATTATATTCTCTATAACTTGAGTGTAAACAACTTTGATTTAAAAGAAAGGGTAAGTCAATAAAACCAAAGCTCACTTTGCAAGAGAAACAAGAATGAGCATATTCATCTTGACTTCTTTATATTCTCATATATTATATTATAGTGATGTGGTCCTGGGTTTATTTATTTTTGTGTTATAATTTAATCTGGTCACATATAATTTCATTATTGTAAAGTCATGTATGTTTCTAAAGTAAGAAATACATTATTTCTCATATACATATATTAACCCATCCTGAGCAAAAAAATCAAGTATTAAGAAATCCTTGGCAATCAATATAGTATCATAGTGCTTTATTAATATAAAACTATATCCTCTCAATCTATATCATCCTTTTCCTTTTTTTCATAATGTGTGACTCTTGAGTAACTTAATTTATATCATATAATAATCAAAATCTTTTCTTATCAACAAAGACACTAGGCTGTTCACAGTAAATTTAGGACATGTGTAAAATGGCATGTCAAAATGCACAATCTTGAAAATTGGCATATCAAAACTGATAGCATTAAAGTGGCACAACATCTTTGATTACTCCCTCTTGAGAAAAAGATTCCCCAAGTGATTTCCAACTAATCATTTATTTGGTGGCATTCTTATCAATCACACATCTATTACAGGGATCAAAAATTTTGAGCCCTAAGCAGAACACTACTTGGACAAGCCTCATGACTACTATGACATACATGAATGGTATGTGGTTTCTCATGATACTATATAATACTCTAAACTCATACCAATAAAGTATAATTATATTCTTAATCCCCCTTTTTCTTGTTTCATATGCTTCCAAGAAGTATATAATTGACAGTGATAGCACAGATAGGTTATCTGCACCTACACAACTTAAAGGAAAAATTTCTCCAAAGAAAAGAACACAGCAGATGGAACTCCCCACTTGCTGGAGACAATACAAAAAAGCCCAGGACATCCCTATGTGATACACTTTCTTCAACAATATCCTTGTACCAACCAAACAATACAACTTCCTCAGCACACAAGGAGTCCTGAACCCGCCCCAAACCCCAAAGCGCCTGGAATACCCAACATTGTATTTCAATGTCTTTGCTCAGCAGAAATTGAAATGTTCTCAGGACTACACCATGAAGACACCAACCTCTGGATTCAAAGCACCCAAAATAGTTTACACAAGTGGGTTACCTCAAAGGCTCTGGGCAAGAGAAATTGCCTTACAATTTAGCAGAGTTGCCTCCAAATTTGTGAGCAAATGGTTTGACCAACACACTGGTCACAACAAAGACTGAGACATGTTTAAGAACACCTTCCTGGAAAATCTTTCCATAAATGACTCTACTGTTATGATCATGATAAAACTCAAAACCTTCAAAATGATAGGAGTCATCAAGTAGTACATTGCAGCATACAAAGACATACATGATTGAGCTCCTGACACCATCAACTTTGATGAAGCTGGACCATGTCTGGACTTTTACAATGGTCTCCCCACACACATCAGACGTAAGTTTGATATGAGCTGCTGCAAGAATCTCCAAGATGTATTATTGGAAGGAAAGAGGGCTGTCCAGAAATCTGAAAACTTGTGTCAGTGATCCAGCCTGTGGGGGGTTCTTGGGAACTTGCGGGCAGACAGCCCGCAGGTCCTGCAGGAAGGGCCCACCACAAGATTGGTACTAACTTTACAATATAAGATAACAATTTGTCTAGGAGAGCCCAGGGTCTGCTGGCAGGTACCAGTGAATTAATTAAGCCGGTAAGAGTGATATACATCACTCCAAATATCTTAGTGGAGGTGGATTCATTGGCTGCAACGGATTCTTGCGGGAAGTTGGGCCATGGGGTTAGAGGTGGTGTCATTGGAACCAAATACGCAGGCAAGTAGTTTTAATTGTTGCGGAATAACAGGGAAGGTATGGTGACTTTGATTCCTTCTCTGTAAACAGTCTCAGTTTCTCTAGTTCTAGCCTCTAGGTTGTAGATTAAGATTTTCTCTAGGGTGAATTCTGAATATGCCAGGTTGGGTGGATATTCAGTGAAATGTACCAGGCTAAAGGGAGCTCCTGGTGGACAATAGAGTTTGGGCGGCTGGTCCGCGGTTTCTTGGATTGGGTAAGCAGGAGGTACAGAACTGTGGGAGTTGGACTGCAAATGAAATAGAACTAAAATCAAGTATGGGATCACCTGGTTGAACCAAAGGTTCATGTCACTTTATTGCAAGAATGGCAATGGGCAACTTCCTGGTGGTCCAGGGTATAAGTATGCTGCTGCAACTGAACCAATGAGAGTTCAGTACTTAGAATTGGGGAAGACAACAGTCCAATAGAAAGGACAGAATAATAAGAATAAGGTCTTGTTTATTGTAAAATATTTTGATTAATATACTATATGGAGAATGCCACAAGGGGGTGGCATAGTGGGAAGTTCCATGTAAGGTTTGGAGCTGAGGAATAACTTGTGCAGGGATCAGCAAGTCAAATTGGCAGCCCTCCTAATTAGGATGAAGTACCCGCCATTTGATGTTGCCATCAGATTAATCCATAACTTTAGATACGTCAAGGGGTGGCTCATCAAGCGCCCCCTGTGTATTGTAAGATACGTTAGCAGGCAAGGCTGGAAACTCGGTTGCAACACCCCCCTTGCCCCCTGCTTGTCATCAGACACCAGGACTGGAGTCTGCAAAAGGTCTGGGAAGGTCCGCACAAACAGCCTTTGTGTGGGGATGGCGCAGCAGGGGCGCAAGCAATCATGGTGAAGCTTCTTGGTGTTCCCTTGGGCATACTCAAGCTGATAGGTATGGTTGTCATAGACTGCAGCTATCTTGAAGGGCCCTAGGTGGTTGTGTTCCAACTTGGTGGAATTGGGATTGAGGGTGTAGACAGGGTCATCTACGTTGTGCCTAGCTTCAAGGTGCTTTGTCCCCCCTGCAATCCACTTGTGTTCAATTTCCTGGGCCTTGGCATGCCATTGATCCAGGGATGGGGTTGTTGTTAGGGGAGACTTGTTGGGGACCTTAGACCGTAGCTTTCCCTGTTCAACTCCTGTCAGACTGTCAGGCGTCCCAAAGGCTAGGGTACTGGGGCTGAACCCCGTGCCCCAGTTGATCCTTTCTCAAAGGATGAGTAGAGCGGTGGGTAGGTGTTCAGTCCATGCAGTGTTGGGGTGCTCTTGCGAGAGCTTGGCAATCAGTTGAACCAGTGAGCCCTTTAACCGTTCCATGTGTCCATTGGCTTGATGATGGTAGGGGGCCGTAACTATACGTTAGAGTGCATTCTTGGTGCAGTATGCTTTCATGACATGCCCAACTAGTTTGGGACCACCATCTGTGATGAGACGCTTTGGTTGCCCAAAGCGGGCCAAAATTTCTTTGCCAATAAAGCAGGTGATGGTGGTGGCTGTGTGGTTGATTGTTGCCCAGGCCACTGGCCAACAAGTGAAGTAGTCAATGGCAGTGATAATGTACTTCTTTCCCAGTCTGTCCTCGGGGAGTGGCCCCATAATGTTGAGGGCCCACTGTTTGAAGGGTTCCATTGTAAATTCACTGCCACCTCTGGCTTTGGATTGCGCAATCTTCCCTTGTTGTACCAAGAAAGGCTCAAAAACGCCTGCCAAACCCCTCCATTCTTTAAATAATTTAGCTCACACGGTAGATGAGAGGTTTGTGTTAGCCTACCCTGCGGACCCTTTGCCTTTGGTGGCTCCCTCCTGGGAAGAAACACTGGTTAATTTAGACTACCTGTTAGTGTGGTGTTGTCCACTTCTGAAAAACATTAGAGCTAGCCAATCAGAGGCTGCCACATTGACACTGAACTGCATGAGTGAATTCCAAATGACCAGCACTTCCTCCAGCCAATCAGATCTGGCCACAGAAATTAGAATGAAACCCTCCAGTCTTCCTGCTCCTGCCCAGCAAAGTTTTGTGTCCAGCCAATTGGATTCAGAGCCCACTGTCATGTGATCAGTTTTGTTTGCAAGCCATTCCTTTTAATCAAGCAAGGGGACTTTCAGTCCCCTGCTTGTCTATTTTCTAAATAAATTAAAGTTTGGTGTTTTGCAACTTAAATTTTATTGCTGCCAGGAACCCAGTCTGTGTTTCAGCAGCCCTAAGAATTAAAGTGTTAGTTTTGGCTTCAAGCTTACCTTATACTAGCTGGTTTCAAACCCGGCTTTTCTTCTGGCCTCCTATACTAGGGTTGTTTATCCTGGTTGTTGTCCTTTTTTGCTTTCACTTTCAAAAGTAGAGTTCAAACTCTAATTTTTAAATTAATTTTCCTTATAATTACTACTGTTATTCTGAAATTTCTTTTAAAATCCTTGTTTCAAACCCGCTCTTGCTTGCTGTTCCCCCCAAGGCCACCACAATCACTGTAAAACTGTTTAAACTAGTTCTGCTTCAGTTTGACCTTGTGCTGCTAAGTCTACCCTATCAGCACCTTTTCCATCTGATTTTTGCCAGAAATTCATACCAACCTGCCCTGAATTTTGCAAGGAATATTCCTATGATACTCCCAGCACTCAAGTTTGTGGTTTTCTCCCTGGCTCCATTCTTACTTCTTCTGTGGTCCACCTCCCCCAATCTGTGGAAGAAAATCTCTTTGTCTGCCAGACTTGTAGGTAGAGATCCCTCCAGTCTTTGGGATCTCCCCAGTGGCCTTATCTTTTCAGGAGAGGCTGTGGTCAAGAGCCTGACATGTGAACTTGGATTTGAGCACAGTGGATCATGCCTCACCCGTCTCAGAAGAAGCCGTGCCTCCAATGCGCCCCCTCCCCAGCGTGGTTCTGAGTCCCTCAGTACCCCTTAGTCCCTCCAAGGTGTCCTCTCCCACTCCCACCTGCACCCCTTGGTTGCTCACCAGCCTGATACTGATGGGCTTGAACGCCTACTTCCCTCAGTTGTCCCTGGTGTCCTCCCTGTGGTCCCCTCTCCGAGAGGCCATCCCAGTTCTTCACTGGATGGCATCCTGGTGGTTTGTTTCACCAGGATGGGAGCCAAACTTAGTTAGTTTAGCCCCCTCTCTCTCACATCCATGGCCTCAATGGGCAGGACAGACTTGGGGGGTGCAGTTTTGGATGTGTTCTTTTGCACAACACACACGTTTTGAGGAGGTCCAAGATGTCTTGACGCATGCGCGGCCACCAAACCTTACATTTCATGATCTCAAAGAGGTTACGTCTTCTGATGTGACCCAGGGTTTGGTGGTAGTGCAATATGGTGTCCCCTTGTTGAATGGTGGGAATGTAAGGCGTCTTCTCACCTGTCTCTGCCCGGCAGCAGACGTTATCAGCATTGGTGGTGAATTGGCTTTTGTTGTCCTTCAACTTGGAGATGGTGACCAAGTTAAGGCTCTTGTAACGGGTTGCTTCAGGGCGGAGGTAGAGCATGGGACAATCTGGATCTAACCCATTGTCCCCAGTGATGGACGCTACGTAGAGCCGTGAAAAAGCGTCAGCAGTGACAAGTTCCTTCCCAGGTTTGTACTCAATGCGTAACTGATAAGGGGATAGACGCTCCACCCATCCTGCTTGGCAGTGTGTCAGGTGAGACTGCGCGTTGAAGTACTGAAGTGACTTGTGGTCCATCAGAACGCAGGGTGGGAAGGTAGCACCTTCCAGGTAACAGTGCCACTTCTCAACGCAGTGTACAATGGCTGTCAATTCCTTGTCATGGATGAGGTAGCGTTGTTCTGAGTCACTAAGTCTCCTGGACTCATAGGCCACGGGGAGAAAGACACCAAAGTCAGTTTCTACCCTTAGCACGCCCCCTATGGCCCTGTCAGAGGCATCAGTCTCTAGTTTGTACTGTTGGTTTTGATTGGGGAACTGCAGGACTGGTGCAGTTGTGAGCCTTTGCTTCAATATCTCAAAGGCTTGATCTCTGACAGGGGTCCAATGGAAGCACTGCTTGGTATTGAGGAGCTCAGTGAGAGGTGCAATTTGTTCTCCGCAATTGGGGATGAACTTGCGCACATAGGCAACCATGCCCAAGAATGTCCACACCTGGCCCACATCAGTGGGGGGCAACATGCTGGTGATTGCCTTGATTTTGGCAGGGTTGGGCTTTATCCCTTGGGCAGAGATGGTGCGCCCATGGAATAACAGCTCTGACTTGAGGAACTTGTATTTGGAGGGTTTATCTTTTAGCTGGTTTTTCCAAAGGGTGTCAAGGACAGCACAGAGGTGCTGGAGGTGCGTGGTTTGATCTTGACTGAAGACAATAATGTTGTCAAGGTACACAACCACACATTTTCCAATCAGGTCCTCAAATGCTTTGTTCATCAGCATGGCAAAGGTGGAGGGAGAGTTGGTCATTCCAAAGTTCATGACCTGACACTCAAACAACCTGTAGTGTGTGCGGAAGACAGTTTTTGCCTCATCCCCTGGTGCAATGCGGACCTGGTTGTACCCTGCGGTGAGATTGATCTTGCTAAAGACCTTTGCACCTGCAAGTGTATCAAACAGGTTGTTAATCAGTGGCAGGGGGTACTTGTTCTTAACTGTCACCTCATTTAGGGCCAGAAGTCTGTGACCAGGTGAAGGGACCCGTCCTTCTTGGCTACAAAGAAGACCGCCACACTGTATGAAGAGAGCAAGGGGCAAATGAAGCCCTTATCAAGCGCGTCCACAAGGTGCTGGAGGAGGTTTTCATCTTTCTTTGGTGTGAGACAGTATAATGGTTGTGCTTTGGGTAAGGATTCTTGAAGTTGTACAGCATGCTGGATCTCCCAGGGAGGGGGTAGTTGTTCAAGTGTCTCATTGAATACATCCTTGTACTCCTCAAGGAGGGCTGCAAGCGCTGCTGGTGGTGGTGATGACAAGGGAGGGACCGCTGGTGGTTCAGCATGGATAACTTTGACTGAACATTGGTTGAAGTCTAGTTTTCCCCCTTGAAATTGTATGAGCCTGTCTCCATTATTCTGAAAAACACAGGATTGTGGAGTAACTTGCTCATTTCCACATGGTAAATCTGGAACCCCACCCCATTTCTGTTGAGGGTGATGACAGAGGTATCCCAGTCAATGTAGGGGCGGTTGTGTTGTAGCCAGTCATGACCAGCAATCACGTCGTGGCTGAGCCCGGCCATGATTGGTCCAGAGAGCTTAACTTGGATGTTCCCCATTCTCACAGAGAAGGGTACCATCTTGTGGGTGATGGCCATTCTGCGGGAGTCAGCTACTTGTACAGCCTTGAATCTGCTGGGTACTTGGTCTAATTGTTGAGAGTCGGCAAACACCTGGTCTACCATAGTGTGGTTGTCCCCGGTATCTACTAGTAATTTGTGGGTGTTACCATGGAAACAGAAGGGATAGGCCAAATGTGTTACTTTATTTGAGGAGTGGCCTGCTTGTAATATGGGGTTGTCACTATGGACTTGGAAGACGTCCAGGGTTTCAACTTTGTGGACGTTGTAGTCACAGGGATTCTTGGCAAGGAGGGATTGAGAGGATGGGTCAGGTGGGGTTGTAAGGCCTCTTGTCATTACAACTCCCAGGCTTTTCCTGGGTCCTTGATCTGTGCTAGCTGGAGCTCCCCCTTGCGGGGGTGTTTGGTTCCATTTTCCTGTTGACGTGGTTGACAACAGCCTACTTGACTATGGCCATTGCCTGATGTTGTACGTGGTTGGGGTGGAGCATCACTGGTACAGTGGAAACCCATTGAAGCCTGGTTATTGGCCTCTACAATGGCTTTATAGCAGTTGTCAATAGAGGTGCAGCTGCCAATGGGGACCCATTTGCAGATATGGGGTTTTAACCCATTAACAATGAGGGTGAGTAACATTGCATTTCCGTTGGTCACAGCTTCTGGGGCAGTGGCAAGGGCTTGTTGCCAGGCAGCAAGGTACTCAGGGACGGAACCAGTTTGCTTGATTGCTAGAAGAGGAGTTCCCACAACAATGGGAGAAAGGTTTCACTGTAACGGGACTTGGCGGCGTCTTGAAATGCCGCCCAGGTAACGTCAAGTTCCTGGCTGGCCCAGTTGGTGAACCACACAGCGGCAGGCCCTGTGAGGCGCCCAGACGCGGTGGCAACCCACATGGGCTCAGAAACCTGGCAGATGAAAATGCGGGTTTCAGTAGACTGGAGCCAACTGACAATGTTGGCCCCCTTGACGCCACCAGTGAAGGATTATAACTGAAGGTTGAGCATGCGTAGGGACAGGTCTGACTGGGGAGGGGTGACGCTGGCATCACGCTGCCCGTGGCGGAGTCAATTGTACACGCTGGTGAGAACTAACTGATCTTGATAGATGACATACCCTTTGGGGATGTCCCCCTTGGGGATTGGCAGGAAGGTATCTTGTTGGGGAGTAGCCATACGGCCCGTACTCTGTCCTTTCATGGGGGGAATTTTGTTTTAGGTAGGTAAATAACCTACCGCTGCTACCACTGTTACAACTGAACCAATGAGAGTTCAGTACTTGGAATTGGGGAAAACAACAGTCCAATAGAAAGGACAGAATAATAAGAATAAGGTTTTGTTTATTGTAGAATATTTGGATTAATATACTATATGGGGAATGCCACCCCCTTGTGGCATAGTAGGAAGTTCCATGTAAGGTTTGGAGCCAAGGAATAACTTGTGCGGGAATCAGCAAGTTGAATTGGCAGCACTCCTAATTAGAATGAAGTACCTGCTATTCTATGTTTCCATCAGATTAATCCATAACATTAGATACGTCAAGGGGCAGCTCATTGAGCGCCCCCTGTGTATTATAAGATACCTTAGCAGGCAAGGCTGGAAAATTGGTTGCAACAATGCCCATCTGTCATTGGTAAACTTTTACAAATTCCATTAGGCCTGGTGCTACTGTCTACTAGGTTTTTCCAGTCCTTGGTGGCATCCATTGTGGGAGTTAATTCATTGGCTGATTTGAACTGATAATACTTAAATTTCCCTGTCAGGTTGTGGGGTTGATCATCTCTGGGTGGCCTGCGTTCTACAGGAAGTTTCTTTGTTTCCCCTTCTGTGGTGACCTGAGTTATTCTGGGATCTTTGGCTTGGTCTTCCCTATGATTGGTTGGGTTAACAGAAACATTCGACGTGGGGAGTCTCAATGCAGGTAATTTTAGTTCATAAAACCTTAGAAGATTCCCTGAAGTCAAATCCTGCTCTGGTTTGAGTCTGGAAATCTGCAGACAGACAGGTGGCTGGTTCTGCAGGCTGGTGGCCCACAGGGTATCAGGGTTTGAATCCCGTAGTTGAGGTTTTCCTATGAGAATGGTTAATGTGACAGAAATCACTGGATAATATAAAGCCATTTCTAAATGATGGGGAATTACCACCCAAATCCACATAGAATTGATGATTACCACCAAAGCGGCTTTAAGTATTTTTTGTGAAATTTCCAATTGAAACTCCAGGATTAAGTAGAACAATCAATCCTAACCAGAGTAAACCAAGATAAATGACCTGGGAAAGCATCAATGCATCTTCAGCGTAGAATTCTGGGCATTGAGAAGTGACACAATTTTCATTTTCCAGAATGGGGGGAGGAGCTACAAAATCAGCTGGCATGAAATTAACATTTTGCGGCGCCAACAACAAAGTTCCAGATGCTGGGCCCCATCTTCCTGAAATGATTCTGTTCAGAATCAGATTGTACGGGATATACCGCAATAACCCAAGCACAGGATGCATTTTTAAAATTTAAAATTAGAACTTGGGATAATTGATTTTTATTGAGTAAATTTAGGAGGACTCAACTCTTAGAGTTGAAACAGGGAAAATTATTCAATATATATCAGAAAAATTGACTAAGCAATGACACCTGAGTCTTGATCTCCTATTCCTTTGGCATCTTCCAGTAAGTATCTAGTCCAGGTTGCAAAGAACCCTTGTATGATCAGTTTCTGACAACCATGCTGATTAGTGAGCTTATATTGGGTGACCCTCATATTACGCTGATTTATCAACGTCAGTTTACAAGGGGGAGCTGGTTTCAGCTGGCATACTGGAGCAGCTGTGACCCATTTTTGATCAACTGTTTGGTTTAAATCCGTTAACTTGGTCAATTTTGATACAGGTTTTCTGGCCTTCCATGCCTTCTTACTTGGACGGACAATACCCGGCATTATGGAACTTACCGTGACATTACCCTCTGATTTAGCCCTGGGTACAATACCACCATCTGGGAGATGAGATAAAGAGAAATTCCTATGGGCAGGTGGGAGTTTCATTGCAGCGAGGGTAAGTTCAGGGTGTCTAATAGCAGTGGGATTGCGTTTGTAGAACTTGTGGAGCAGATCAGAGGAATTTGAACAATTGTAATGGGGAACCCAGGAGTTTTAAGAATCAGGATAATCTTTCCAAGATACCAAATATTCCAAACGGCAACAATTCTTGCGGGAAGCTAGAATACAATTTAACTCGTACTCAGGTTCTCCTTCCACAAGAATGGGTTGGGAAGAGAGGATCTCGGTTCCTTTGAAGGGAGTAAGGAGACATTCATGGAAGGTGTGGAAAATCTTGAAAGCAGGAGGTAAATCTAGTTGATAGGCGGAGGGACCAATCTGACGTTCTACCTTGAAGGGACCAAATAAATTGGGACCCAATTTATGACATGGAACTTTAAGTTTCATATTGCAAGCATCAACCATGACTAGATCACCTGGCCTGTAAGTTGGACCTTCCTGGCGCTTGCAATCTGCGTATTCCTTGTAAGTTGTCACAGCGGCAGCAAGTGTAACTTGGAGCTCCTGATGGACCTGCTTTAATTCAGCGGCTTGATCAGTTGCAGCTTCCACGTTTCTAACCAAACTAGGACCCATATTGGAAGAAGAATTGTAACCCACATTGGCATAAAATGGCAATACTTGAGTTGATGTGTGCGGCGCGTTATTATATGTGAACTCTGCCATGGGTAGATTATCACACCAGTCATCTTGTTGTGCATTGGTGTAGCAACGTAGGTAGACCTCCAAACTTTGGTTTACCCTCTCTTTTTGTCCATTGAACTGGGGGTGGAAAGCAGTAGAGCGGCACAATTTGATACCAAGGATTCCAGTAAAAGCTTCCCAGAATTGAGCAATAAATTGAGGACCACAGTCACTTACAATCTTCATTGGGATGCCATGTAGAGAGAAGATTCTGTTCACAAATAACCTAGCAGTTTCCACTGAAGTAATTGTGGTTGAGCAAGGTACAAAGTGTGCCATCTTTGTGAAACAATCAACTACTACCATGATTGCGTTAAACCCATTGGAATTGGGAAGCTTGCCAAGGAAATCCACCAACACAGACGTGCAAGGACCCGCAGCAGGCTGAAGTGGAATCAGTAAACCAGTAGTCTTATTCTGACTGGCCTTGGATCAAACACATATCAGGCAATCTTGAACAAAAGCGGCTACCTGCACAGTCAAACCTTTCCAGGAAAACTGGCGGCAGATAAGTTCCACTGTTTTGTTTTTCCCTGGATGACCAGCTGTTGGACAGGTATGATTAGCCTCCATGATTTCATCCCAAATAGTGCCTTCAGAGACCCACAAGCGACCTTGATGATATAGGACTGGACCAATCTTATGATAACCCTGAGGCTGACCTACTGGGTTTGCACATGCTAGCTCCAATAGCCTATCATAACCTTTGGACAAAGGTTGCAGAAACTTAACCTTGGAATACAAGTCCAGGTCTGCGCCCTCAGCTAAGGACATGGTGGCCAACATAGCCGGTGGAGGTAATACAAAAGACACCACAGCTTTGTCTGGAATCATAGTATGTGTGTTAAACTCAGTGTTCATACTAGCATCTGGGAAATGGGAGGGATTCCTGCTTTGAGCATCAGCCAAGTGATTGTCAGATCCCTTAATAAACTTGTAGCAGAACTTGTATCTTGTCAGATCACCATGCCATCTGGATTGGCATCCCGACAAAACCCTGGGTTGTTGATAATATAGAAGAGCTTTGTGGTCAGTTCTTACTACAAATGGATGACGTGCCAACATGAGATGGTGGTGCTAATGCTTTAAAAATTCTACTACAGCCAACAATTCCTTGTTGTAAATCATGTAGTTGCGTTCTTGAGCCTCCATCTTCCGGGAGAAATACCCTACAGGTCTCTCAATCCCGTCACTAGCTGTTTGCAACAGCACACCAGCCACAGCGTATTTAGATGCATCAGTGGAAACAACAAAAGGAAGCTCAGGATCCACATGTCTTAGCACTGGGGAGGACAACAAAAGAGCCTTGACTGCTGAGAAGGCACTTGCACACTCAGGCGTCCAGACTAAAGTTGTCTTTCCACTAGCCAAATATAAAGGGGCAGCCACCTCAGACAAGTGGGGAGTGAATTTCTTTAAGAACGTACATGTACCCAGGAAACTACAAAGTTGGGATACCGTTACAGGCGTAGCATACTCTCAAACCACAGCTTCCTTGTCAGGGGCAATGGTGTGGCCATCCTCAAAGATAATATTACCCAGAAAGGTAACCTTATGTTTAAGGAATTCACACTTACTCCTTTTGATGATCAAGTTTGCTTGGAGAATGCGCTCTACAACTGCTGACAAGTGGGCCTTATGGGACTCCTCATCTGGAGAAAACACCAAGATGTCATCCATGTATGTGATGGCACAAACACCTAGGAGATCTCCCAAGACTGAATCAATCAACTGCTGAAAGCAAGCTGGTGAATTCTTCAGACCAAAAGGCATTACACAGAACTGGAAGATACCCTTCTTGGTTCTGAATGCTGTTAACCATTCAATTCCTTCTGCAATCCTGATTTTATTGAAAGCATTCAACAGATCAAGTTTTCTAGAATACCTTGGCCTTATCAACACATCTAGAGATCTGTGCTTCAAGAGAGAAAGGATAAGGATCCGGAATTGTATTGTTATTCAAATTCCTGTAGTTGAAACAAGGACAAAGGGACCCATCAGACTTCTGAACAAACAATAACGGAGAGCAGATCAACAAAGCCTTCTTAAAAATGTAGCCTTTTGCCAACATGTCACGAGTCCACTCTTCCAAACATGCATCTTCCTTCAAGGTTAAAGGGTAAATAGGAGACACAATTCTGATCATATCAACAGTGATCTTAAAGTCAAAGTCAAACTGAGTGTGCTTGGGAAGGACTTTGCCTCTAGTGGCGTCAAATGCTGCAGACCAGGGTTTTAAAAATGCCGGTAAATCCAAACTTACAGGGACAGGGACAGGAAACAATTGTATGGTCTGTGATGATTGCTCCAATTCAGACATATCCAACAGCGGAATACAAATAGTTATACCCAAGGAGTGTTCCACCTGTAGCTCATTTCTCTCCAGTAAGGTTGATACATTATGGTCTCTCCACCAACTCACTCCCAAAATGATAGGATACATAAGGATAGGGCAAACAGAAAACCTTGCGGTAAAAGACTGGCCTGCTACTACAAAAGTAACTGGCTTCTTCAGCTGGAAAGAGGGAAACGTTTGACAATTTCCACCCCTAACAAGCATTCCCGGATGGTACTTGAGTTGTAGCAAGTCAGCAGTCTCCACGCTCATAAAATTTTTGGAAACACCTGTATCTAACAAGATGGCTGGCTGATAGATAGTCTGATCATTATCAATGCTACCATGAAACAAGAAGTAACCAGAAGTGGATTTATTTGCAGCAAAGGTAGCAATCTTGGCAGGGTCTTGTTTTTCATTGGTAGTACGGACGGCAGCTAAGGAGGCAGAATGCTCCTGGAAGTAACGCTCAATCATTTCTTGGACGGCAGCTGGAAAAACGGGGTTATCACAATCAATGGGAACAAGGGGCAGCTCTTTGGACGTAATAACAGAAGATTTTGCAGGTATAACATGCTGAAGCATTTCCAAGGAACTATCAGGAACAGACACTACAGGGGCCTCCTTTACATCACTGGGTCTGTTCACCACCGCCAATTGTAGTTGAGACAAGCTGGGGGGAGAACAATCTTGGCTTTGGTTGGAAGAAACTACCAAGGAGCAAGGACCATGTCAGGAAGCCAGTCATAGGTAGAGGCATTGGGCGGCTCAGGGTGAGGTGCGGCCAAGCCGGCGGGTAAGGCCCACCATAGAATGGGTGCTAACTTGATAATATAAGATACAGAACACCCAAGTAAGGACCAGGGTCTGGAGTTGGGGACCACATAATCTACCAAACCTGTCAAAGTAATGTAGAGTACTTCAAAAAGTTGGGTAGAGGTGGTCTTGGCTGTGGCAGTAGGTTCCAGCGGGCGGTCTGGTTGTGGGGTTAAGGGCGGAGTCATAGGAACAAAGTAGGCTGGCAGATAATTGTACTTGTCTTTGAACAATCTTGGCGGCCTTTTGTACCACTTTCCTTTGCGTCCTATGTATTTGGTTTCTCTAGTCCTGGCCAAGGGGTTGGCAATGAGGATAGTCTCCAAGTTGTACTCTGAATAAGCCGGGCTGGGGGGTATTCAGTAAAATGCACAGGTCCAAAGGGGGCTCCTGGGGGACGGTATAATGCCTGGGGCAATTTGGCAGATTGGTCTTGGGGGAGTGTGACAGCCTGGCGTTCTCCTTGACTGGAATTAAGATGGAAGATCACTAAGACTAGATAGGGTAAGATTTGTTCAAACCAAAGGTTCATAAAACTTTATTATTGAAAATGATGATGGGGTCTTCACTGTACCGCCAGGGTTTTTATACCATGGGACTTTGCTTCTTCAATTTTTGCAGGGTTCAGGTTTGCATACAAGGCACTGGCAGGATGTGGGTCTTGGCTTGGGGTCTTGAGGGCAGCGGATCCAGGTTGTGCCTGTTCTGGCAAATCAGAAAGGCAACACTTTGTTTTGCCGCCACTGTTCACTATATCACCTGAGTAGTCCAATTGCACTACCCCTTCTGGGCAGGAGACTGGCAGTTGCTGGTGGTCATTGGCAGGGTTAAAAATAGGTTTTTTCATAACCTCCTTAAGGCAAGCTGCAACCTCTGCATAGGTTTGGGTCTTTGGTGGATCAAAGTTGGCATCAATCTGATGACCATTTGGGGAATTGTCTCTGGTGGGCTGGCGGGTCTTGGAGTAACTTGTTAACTTGGGTTTGCAATTTAACAAGCAGGCGGTCCCCCGTCCACTTTGTGTGACTCAAGTGATCTTTGGAGGGTCCTCTGTAGTAGGCCGGCGGAACGCAGAGTAATTTACCAATTTGAGCCCGTCTTTTAACAGATTGACAAGTCCTGGACTGGTCTGGCGGGTTGGATCCGCCTCCTGGGAACTGGGGTTTAACTCTCGGGTTTTGAATACAAGTATTGAAATGTCATTCATGACAGACCAGAAAACCAAGAGCGCACAGCAGGTTTATTCTCAATTACCAACATACCTTGTTTGGAAGTAGACAGATTTGAGACCAGAGAAAGAATTTGGCTTACCAGGGCCTCAGTTGTGGTTAACAGGGAATCCCAAACCGCCAAATCCTGGGCAGTCTGGTCAACTGCTAACCACAACACTGAGAGTTTGTTCACCTTGGGAACATTGGTTGTACGGCAATAGGTAAGAAACTGAGGAAGGAATATCAAAAGTGGAGTTATACCCTGACAGAAGGCATACAGCTTACAATATACTTTGAGCTCCTCAATAGATACACACAAATTTTTTAACAAAAGGTATAGAGATGCACTCTCAGTTAAAACACGTGGATGGCGCTCCACCGCGGACAACAACCATTCTCAAGCATCTTCAGAAACCTTTGTCATCACATGGTAAACTTGGGATTTGTGACTAAGGCTAGAGCCGGAATAAAATGATAATGCTGACAAAACTTCACGCAAAATTTCATCAGTGGGTGGGACAGGAAAATAATCTGGACGCCAAAATGACATGACGCAACAGAAATAGGAAACAGAGGATCCAGTCTCTACAACTGCAACCGGAGATGGAAACCAAAAATTAAAGAAAAGCCCAAACTGAAAACTCAGAAATGAACTGATGCAAATAAACATGGTAAACGCAGATATCTTGACAGAGCAGGAGAAAAGAAACACAAATTCATGACAAACTGCTTCCAAAAACTCAGACGTAGAAGAGTTGAGTAATGTGACGGAAATAACTGGATAATATGATGCCGTTTCTAAATGATGGGGAATTACCACCCAAATCCACATAGAATTGATGATTAACCACCAATGCAGCTTCAAGTATTTTTTTGTGAAATTTCCAATTGAAACTCCAGGATTAAGTAGAACAATCAATCCTAACCAGAGTAAACCAAGATAAATGACCTGGGAAAGCATCAATGCATCTTCAGCGTAGAATTCTGGGCATTGAGAAGTGACACAATTTTCATTTTCCAGAATGGGGGGAGGAGCTACAAAATCAGCTGGCATGAAATTAACATTTTGCGGCGCCAACAACAAAGTTCCAGATGCTGGGCCCCATCTTCCTGAAATGATTCTGTTCAGAATCAGATTGTACGGGATATACCGCAACAACCCAAGCACAGGATGCATTTTTAAAATTTAAAATTAGAACTTGGGATAATTGATTTTTATTGAGTAAATTTAGGAGGACTCAACTCTTAGAGTTGAAACAGGGAAAATTATTCAATATATATCAGAAAAATTGACTAAGCAATACCACCTGAGTCTTGATCTCCTATTACTTTGGCATCTTCCAGTAAGTATCTAGTCCAGGTTGCAAAGAACCCTTGTATGATCAGTTTCTGACAACCATGCTGATTAGTGAGCTTATATTGGGTGACCCTCATATTACGCTGATTTATCAACGTCAGTTTACAAGGGGGAGCTGGTTTCAGCTGGCATACTGGAGCAGCTGTGACCCATTTTTGATCAACTGTTTGGTTTAAATCCGTTAACTGGTCATTTTGATACAGGTTTCCCGGCCTTCCGTGCCTTCTTACTTGACCGGACAATACCCAGCATTATGGAACTTACCGTGATAGTTAATAGGAGTTTGTCACTTGTGACATCATCCCCTTCTCTATTGTCACCTTCCTTATTCCTTGCCTTCTTTTCCAAGTATTACTGTATGGCTCCATGTGTGTTAGGCAGGTTGAGGAAGGCTCCCAGGTGCTCTCTTTGGGGGGGGGGTAACCTACCCATTTAACGTAGTACTGTGGGGTCTTGTATTGGAGGCATTGTCCATGGATGTACTTGACTTTGTATTTGATTGTGCATCCCTCCTGAATGGGAGGGGTAATGGTCTTGATCTTCTGGTGAGGAAGGGAGGTTTCTTCTTTCTTGAATAGCAAGGATCAGTGGAAGACATTGTGGATTTTTCAAGTAGGCAGCAGTTCTAGTTTGTACATCGCCTCTCCTATTTGCTTTATAATCTTGTAAGGGCTGCAACAATGGTAAGCTAGCTTCCTACTGGGTATGTGTAAGGGGACATTCAGTGAGTCAAGATAAACTTTGTTGCCTATCTCCAGAGGTTTTCTGAGGACTCTTTTCTTGTTGGCAAACACCTTGTAGGTCTTAACAGCACATGTCAGGTTCCTAAGGCAGGTTTCCTGGGTGGTATGTATTTGGTCAATCCAGGTCTGCCCCGCAGTGTTCTGTTCCTTGCTGCCAATAGTGGGGTCCCAGGAAGGGTCAAACCCATAGTTGGCCCTAAAGGGGGACATGCCTGTGGATGTGTGCTCTTTGCTGTTATAGGCGTATTGTGCCATAGGTAGAATATCTGCCTAGTTGTCTTAGTCTGTGTTGGTGTAGCATCAGAGGTATTGTTCCAGGATTTGGTTGACCTGTTCAGTCTGTCTGTTTGTCTGTGGGTGGTAGGAGGAAAACACACAGAGTTTTATTCCAAGGTCCTTCATCACTTGGGTCCAGTAGTTGGAGGTGAACTGGGGTCCTCAGTCAGAGATAATTTCTTCTGGTGTGCCATGCTGCGTCAAGATGCAATTGTGGAAGTGTCTGGCAGTCTCAGCTGCCGTGCAGTGGGTAGTGGTTGGGAGGAAGTAAGCCATTTTTGTGAAGCGGTTGACTATGACTAGGATTGTGTCAAAGGATTTTGAAGGGGGAGTTCCACTATGTAATCCATTGACACCAACTTCCAGGGTTCAGAAGGGATGTCCAGAGGTATCAGTAATCCTTCTGGATTTGAGCAACGCGTCTTGGTTCTTCTGCAGGCTTCATGACCATTGATGTAGGCAGCTACTTCCTTGTCCATGCCCGGCCATGCATAGTTCTGCTTGATGCTTAAGAGGGATTTGTTCTACCGGGATGGCTGGCCATCTCTGAATTGTGGTGGTTAATTAATATATTGGTTTGGGTTGGGCCTTTGGGTAAGTAGATTCTGTTGTGGAGCAGCAAGGTGGCGCCCTTCAGGGAGTAATCTTTCTTTGAGTGGTGGCAATCCAGGTCCTTTGTCAGGGCTTTGACTAGTTCAGTTGAATAAGCGTCTTGTTTCTGAGCTCCTATCACATTGGGTTTGCTGGCAGCAATCTTCAAGTACATCAGTTGTATTCCTAGGCTGGCGGGATCTAGTAGTGTGTGGGTGTTGCAGTCCTTGATTTCTGTAGGGGAGGGGGTTAAGTCAGCTCTCCTGCTCAAGGCATCTGGTACTAAATTCACTTTTCCTGGCTTGTAGTCTATGGTTAAGGTGTAGTTAGCCAGTTCTAAGGCCCATATTGCTTGTCATTGGTTCAGATGTTATGGTTTGAAGAAATAGACTAATTTATTGTGGTCTGTCAGGACCTTTACCAGATGTTTAGCACCGCATAAGTATCTGCACCAATGCTTCAATGTCTTCATTATTTCTAGCATCTCCTTGTTGTATATTGGGTAGTTTCCTTGAGCTGGTAGCATCTTCTTGGAGTAATATGCTACAGAATGTATCATACTATCCCCTCCTTTCTTTCAAAGGACCCCACCCACCGCAAAGTCAGATGCATCTGTCTCAAGCACAAAAGGTTTAGACGGGTCAGGCATGGCAAAGACAGGGGCAGACGTGAATGCCTCCTTCAGGGTCTCAAACACAGAGATGCAATCATCAGTCCAGAAAAACTGGACCTTGTCAGAGCAAAGACAGGTCAGGGGTAGTGTAATTTGAGAATTTTTTGGATGAAATCCCTGCAATAATTTTCCAGGCCCAAAAAACTTCTCACATCCTTTTTGCGTTTGGGCACCAGCCAGGCTGTTATTGCTTCTACTTTGTCCTGCGCCATAGCAAGCCCACCAGTCCTCACTACATATCCTAGGAATTTGACCTCGGACTGAAAAAATTCACATTTCTTCAGCTTGGCGTGTAAGTTGGCCTGGGAGAGTTTTTTCAGTATAAGGTCAAGGTGTTGGAGGTGTTCTTTGTGTGACTTGCTGTATATGAGGATGTTGTCCAAATATGAAACACAAAATTGGTCAAGGTGTTTGCCTAGGACAATGTTGATCATCCTTTGGAAAGTGCTGGGGGCGTTGCACAGGCCAAATGGCATCACTAGGTATTTGTGCAACCCATATCTGGTTTTGAAAGCTGTCTTGTATTTGTCTCTGTCTTTGATTTGGATCTGGTTGAAGGCGTCTCTCAGGTCAATTTTTGAGTACACCTGGGCTCCAGTCAGTACATCACAGAGGTCATCAGCATTGGGGATGAGATAGCAGTTCTTTACTGTAATGTTGTTCAGTTTCTGGTAGTTTACACATGGACACATTCCGCCATCTTTCTTTCCTAAAAACAGCATGGGTGACAAGCAAGGGGCCTTCAACACTTGATGAAACTCTTTTTTGTCATGTACTCTAGGCATGTTTTCAAGGCTACTTGTTTGCAGTAGTTGCAGCTGTAGATGGGGCTGTGGTGTGGTTGGGTCCCTGGTAACAGGTCTATGGCATGATCATAGATTGAATGGCTGGGGAGACGGGTTACTGCTTCCTTGCTGAAAACATGGTTCCACTTCTCTAGTGAGGCAGGCAGGGTCCCCACACTGGGTTCCATTTTCAGGGTCATGAGCGTGCTGGGTCTTTCTCTGGTTGGACCCAGCTGGAATAGCGCTACATCACACGAGTTGTCTCCTTTCAAAGCAACTGTTTGGTTACAGAAGTTCATGATGGCGCCATGCCTTTGGGACCAGGAGTCTCCTAGGATCAAGGGGTGGGGAAGTCCTTTCAGGATGATGGGGAGCGCTGGGTAGGTGTTCTGACCAATTTTCAATGGCAACTTGATTTCACACCTGAATCCAAGGTTGTGGGAGCTGTTTCCCATGATTACCTTGACACCTTTGATGGTGGCCTTTAGTCCTAGATCCTTTGCAAGGGTGGCGTCAATAAAGCTTTCTTCAGCCCCCGTATCAATAAAAGCCTCAACAATCTGAGATGTTGTGAGTGTCTTCACTTTGACTTGGATAAATTTGTAAGACTGGGTGGAGGTGTTTATTTGTGCAAGGGAAACTGCAGGACCACTCTTCTTGAGGAAAGCCTTAGTGAGGTGGCCAGGTTTTTGGCAGTAGAAACACAACCCCTCATGGTAGTGACATTGTAGTTCCTCAGGAGACATTCCTGGTCTGTTGGGTGTCAGGGCTCAGTTTGTGCGCTGAGTGGGGGTGGGGGCGCCTTCTTGGTTAAGGCTCAACCCTATACACAAAAGGAGTAATTCATCTAGGCCAAGCATGAGGGGATGGTGCTTAAGAGTTCCTTCAAGGCAGGGAAGGCTCCTTGGTATTACAGGATGGCTGATAGCTTGTCCTTAAGTTAGGTTCTAGCTTTCAGTTTAAGGAACCTGTTGGTGTAGGATTGTATGGTGTGGGATCCTTGTCTAATGTCTAGTAAACTGATGAGGGCGTGGTGGCAGGTGTCTTGGTTATTGCCAGTGGCCATCAGTTCACTTTCAAATCAGGAGTAGCCCAGGCAGAACTCAATGTCCTCAGTGGTGGCCTTCCCAAATCAGTCTAAGGCATTGCCAGAGAGCATGGAGGCCACCCCAAGGACTTTCTCAGTGTTTTTGGAGTATGAGTTTGCTTTAGACTGGAAGTGGAGACAGAGGACTGGCATGGCTCTTCTGGCTTCTTCCAAGGTGAGCTTCCCCATCTGCAGCATGTCCACCTTGGTTGTGGTCTGATTGACTATAACGTTCTGGACCTGCAAATTTGGGGTTTTGGTTTTCTCAACGCCAAGAAAGGCGTCCTTTGGTTCTGTACTGGTTTGGTGTTGGATTGCTGATGCAATTAGGTTGGTAACTAGCTTGTATACATAGTAAGCTGAAATCGATAAAAATAGCATACAAGATGCCCCAATAGTGATCAACATCTTGGGGTCCAGGCTATTGTGATTAAGGTAGATTGCCATAATGCAGGGATCCAGCCTGTGGGGGGTTCTTGGGAACTTGCGGGCAGATAGCCTGCGGGTCCTGCAAGAAGAGCCCACCACACGATTGGTGCTAACTTTACAATATAAGATAAAAATTTGCCCAAGAGAGCCCAGGGTCCGCTGGCAGGCACCATTGGATCAATTAAGCTGGTGAGAGTGATATACATCACTCCAAATATCTGAGTGGAGGTGGATTCATTGATCACAACAGATTCTTGCGGGCAGTTGGGCTGTGGGGTTAGAGGTGGTGTCATTGGAACCAAATATGCAGGCAAGTAGTTGTACTTGTTGCGGAATAGCAGGGAAGGTATGGTGACTTTGATTCCTTCTCTGTAAACAGTCTCAGTCTCTCTAGTTCTAGCCTCTGGGTTGTAGATTAAGATTTTCTCTAGGGTGAATTCTTAATATGCCAGGTTGGGTGGATATTCAGTGAAATGTACTGGGCCAAAGAGAGCTCCTGGTGAAAAATAGAGTTTGGGCAGCTAGTCTGAAGTTTCTTGGATTGGGTAAGCGGGAGGTACAGAACTGTGGGAGTTGGACTGCAAATGAAATAGAACTAAAATCAAGTATGGGATCATCTGGTTAAACCAAAGGTTTGTGTCACTTTATTGCAAGAATGGCAATGGGCAACTTCCTGGTGGTCCAGGGTATAAGTATGCCCATCTGTCATGGGTAAACTTTTAAAAATTCCTTTGGGCCTGGTGCTACTGTCTACCAGGTTTTTCCAGTCCTTGGTGGCATCCATTGCGGGAGTTAATTCATTGGCTGGTTTGAACTGAGAATACTCAAATTTCCCTGTCAGGTTGTGGGGTTGGTCATCTCTGGGTGGCCTGCGTTCTACAGGAAGTTTCTTTGTTTCTCATTCTGTGGTGGCCTGAGTTATTCTGGTATCTTTGGCTTGATCAGCCCTCTGATTGATTGGGTTAACAGGAACCTTTTGTGTGGGGAGTCTTGATGCAGGTAATTTTAGTTCATCAAACCTTAGGAGATTTCCCAAAGTAAAATCCTTCTCTGGTTTGAATCCAGAAATCTGCAGGCAGCTGGTCCTGCAGGCCGCAGGGTATCAGGGGTTGAATCACATAGTTGAGGTTTTCCTATGAGCATGATTAACAGGAGTTTGTCATTTGTGACAACTTGCATGCAACCAACAAGCAGAAAGAGAGTTCTTGTCACAAACAATAAACTTGTGTTAGAAATATACATAGAAAAACCCCAACTACAGGATTCAAACCCTGGGACCCTGCAGGCTGGCAGCCTGCAGGCCCAGGGCGCCCAACTGCCCACGTTTTTTGGGGCTCAAATCAGAAATGAATTTGACTTTGGGGGAATTCCCAAGACTCACCAGTATTGTGAGAGAGAGGGGCTAAACTAACTAAGTTTGGCTCCCATCCTGGTAAGATGAACCATCAGGATGCCACCCAGTGAAGCACTGGGACAGCCGCTCTAAGGGGGACCAGAGGGAAGATACCAAGGACAGTTGAGGAAAGTAGGAGTTCAATCCCATCAACACCAGACCAGTGATCAACCAAGGAGCACAGGAGGGAGCTAGAGTTGGTACCTCCATCTCCAGCAGAGAGACAGAATCATCATCATTCAGCAGTGGAGGAGGAGATTCCTTGATGCTGGGAGCAGGTAAGATGGGCCCGGTGGAGTACAGTCCAAGTCATCACAAGTCAGACTCTTGACAATAGCCTCCCTGGAAGTGAAGATGTCACTCAGAAAAAGCAAAAGGCTAGAGGGATCATCACTTGCAAGGCAGGCTAAAGAGGATAGGCGCAACCACAAATCAGGAGAAGTAGACCAGAGGAGCAACAAAAAGGGGGCCAAAGTAAACACTGCACATTTGATGACTGGGAGGATCATCTTTCAATTCTCTGGAAAATTTGGAGTACAATGGTGTAAATTTTGGGCCTCAAAGTAATAGATTTTACTAAAATAGGGGTACTAGCAAGCAGGCAAAGTAAAATAATACTAGTGGTTATGGGTAAAGCTTTAACTAGGCCTTGGAAATCTTGTGGTTCAAAGTCAAAGCAAGGACGGACTCAAAATCAAGTGAAAACAAGGAAAAACACAAATAGAAGTAAGTATTTATATATAAAATTAACTTGAATTTTGAAATGAAATTGTTTTCTATTTGAAAGCAAGCGTAAGTATAATAAAAGATATGCACTAACACTTCTTCTAGATGCTCCAGAAGAACAACAGAGTTTGAAAAGAACCAAAGTAAGGTAATATTAAAGTGGACAACTACCAACACTTTCTTAGAACATATAGGATACTCAAACAGAGTTTCCAAACAATTTTTAAAGAAATAATAGGCAATACAGTTCCAAATTTAATTTAATTATAGAATCAACAAGCAGGGAACTGAAAGTCCCCTTGCTTTGTGAAAAGGGGGAGGGTTGCAAAAGTGAGGTCACATGATCACCTGGCCTGAATTCAATTGGCCAGGAGAGAATATTTGCTGACCTGAGTCAGGAGAGTTGGAGGGTTTGAATTAATTTCCAAGCCACCCTCTGATTGACTAGAATTGCCCTCAGGGCCTTGTTGATCAATTGGCTTTGGGGAAACTGATGTGGAGCAATTTGATTGGGCAGTACTAATGCTCTTCAATAACCGTCAACACCAGGCCAGCAAATAGTCCAAATTCATCAGGGTTTCTTCCAAGGGAAGAACAGTGGGGACTGGAGCATCCACAGTGTATGCCAATAAAAAAATTTCATCCACAGTGTGGGCTAAATCTTTGAGCAAGTTGAGTAATTTATCTGGGCTTTGAGTGGATTTCTTTGTATGGCGGGGGAAACATTCCTATCCAAGGCCAAAGGGGGCAGTGAATTTACAAGTATGTAACCTTCTACATCAAACCTCTGTCTCCAGAAGGATCCTGTTAGTCCCACCAATGAGAATGCTAAACCAAACAATTATTTCAAAATAACTGGGGCCACCACAAATGGAGGATTAAAGAAACTTCCCCAAGAATGTGGGCCACCAGAGGAGGACAAATCCTGCGGCTCAAAGAGGGAATCTGAGTTTTCCTGCCCCAGTCCAGCCAATGAGGAATCACCCACACAGGACGCCACTGAGGGTTTCTAAACCCTGGTATATGGTACCACCCAGCCTGAAGGGGTTTGCAAAAGTTTTCCTGTAGCAGATAGCCATGCTTATACCCTGGGCCGCCAGAAAGTTGCCTATTGCCATTTTTATATTAAAGTGATATGAATCTTTGGTTCACCCAGGTCATCCTGTATTTAATTTTAGTTCTTTATCATTTGCAGTCTAACCTCTGCATCACCATCCACCACACCAGCCCACCCCAAAAAACTGTGGACATATCATCTGAGCTATACCATCCTCCAGGAGCACCCTTTGGCCCAGTACATTTTACTGAATACCTGCCCAATCCTGCCTACTCAGAGTTTGACTTAGAGAACATCATCATTGCCAATCCCTGGGAAAGGACTAGAGAGATCAAAACTATAGAACACAAAGGAAAGTGGTACATGAGGAGACTGAGATTGTTCAAAGACAAATACAACTAATTGCCTGCAAACTTTGTCCCCATGACTCCGCCCTTAACCCTGCAACCTGACCACCCAATGGAACCACCACCTGCTGTCAAGAACACATCCACCCAAATGTTTAGAGTACTCTACATTACTTTGACGGGATTGGTAGACTCCATGGTGCCCAACTAAGGGCCCTGGTCCTTGCTTGGGCAATCTGTATCTTATATTATCAAGTTAGCACCCATCCTATGGTGGGCATTACCCACTGGCCTGGCGGTACCCTGTCCCAAGTCACCTAATGCCTCTATCTATGCCTGGCTTCCTGACACCAACTCCTCCCCACTCTCCCTTTGTATACTCCCCTTTGGACCCCCAAGGGAAGCTGTTAAACTTCAATGGCTGCTCTGACCCCACTTCAGAGCCCGAGAAAGGATACGAGCAGGAATGTGAGTGTGATGGTCCACATGTTTGGTGGTTTGCAGGTGGGGCTTATGTTGACCAAGTGGAAGTTTAGTAACTTCTGTTGAAGAAGTAGCTGTAGTACTGGTCTGAGCTGTTGGAGACTGAAATGAGCTGGCTGAAGGATCATAAGATGATGAAGAACTGGTGGTCCGGAGAAATGAGCCAAGATTTTGCCAAATTAATTTTCCAAGGTGATAAAATGTAGAATTTTTTTCCTTGTTTTAGTAGTAAAATCAAGAAGGAATGTGGATAGAAGTGTGGGTAAGATATTTATTTAATAAGTTCTTAGGGTGAATTAAGGTATGTTGCTATAAGAGCTGGATACAAAGTTGTTTTGGTGGGATGTTTTCCTTGGATTTTACTATGTTTGTCAAATATATGAGTAAAACGTCAAAAGATGACCAGAAAGAACAGTTTAAATAGTATTCTACTATTTAAATTGGTTCAGGTTGAATATAGGAAAGACTGGTGCCAGAATAATAGACCAGTTAACGCTTTGGTTCACGAAGAGTTGTTGCTTTGAGCGGTTTGAGCAATGAAAATTGATTTCTTAGTTGGATCCCAGTGGAACTTCAGAAATGGTCTATTCATGCGCTCTGCATTTATTGGATTTGAGTTCGGAAGTTTCCTGATTAAAATGATTGGCTGGAAGGCAAAAGCTTAAAGTATAAGCGAGGAAATAGTGAATTAATACATTAAGCTTTTGAGAAAGTAAGTATGTAGGCTTAAGTTATTATAGGAAAAAGTGAGCGACAAT